>OMKY01243621.1:0-14635 GCA_900302395.1 Bregmaceros cantori | reverse complement strand
GGTGGGGGGTCTGCCGCACGTCTCCTCCCGGCGTCCGCGCTTCCCTTCCCCCAGTGAGGGGTTCCCGTCCCTTCGGAGCTCCGTGAGGTGGAGGGACGGGGAGCTCCGGGGACCGTGGAGGGCGGAAAGGAGGCGCGGAGCCCTCGCTGCTTCCTCCGTTTGCAAGCGTCTCCCATTCCCGAACACCACGTGTAGTCTCTCGGTGAAATTTCCCAGTCAGCAGCAACTCCTATCTGCTGTTGGCTGTGCTTCGCTCACATGACATGATGCAGCATGCGCGGCGGAAGCGGCGCGCTGCCACGCGGCAAAGGCTGAATCATAGCGCCTGACGCCCAATTCGCACCGCTCAATTCGCCCAAGAAGCCCAATTCGCTCCTAAAGCTCCTAACCGTTTACTTTACATGTAATTTATTCGCTCTGGAAGCCCAATTCGCGTTTGGTTTGAACACAGTTAGTTGCTGTCCGCAGGCCGCACCACGCGCCGTCCACATAGGCCACAAGGTATCTCTCTCGGCTGCATGTCTTATTCCGGTCGGCATGTAGATACACCAGGTCACCCACACAGAGGATGGTGGGTTCTGCCGTCTTCCCGCTGGGTGCTTTGGACTTCTCTCTGTGCGCATGATTCCTCGTCCTCTCCTCGTGTCAGCGACGGATGAGCTCCCCATCACTGATGGGCAGTTGGGCGGCGGTGAATTGGTCCCTCTGGGTCCACATCTCCCGGGTGGAGAGGCCGCTGGATCGCAGCCGTGTATTCAGACATGCGGTGGCAACAGCCAGGAGCCTTGGTGAAATGAGACCCCCGCGAGGCTGCTGTCGGAGGATCTCCTCGCCCAGCTCCTGCACCGCCTTCTCAGCAACCGGGTTCTTATTGGCGTTCTTGGCCCATCCGAGCTCCAACGTGATCCTATGTTGGGCGAGTAGCAAGGGCAAGAGCCTTGAATGCCGGCGTGGGGTCAGTGCGTACGACGGCAAATGGTCCGTCTAATCTAATAATGCCATCCCGCAGGCTGTGGCTGCCCTCGTCGTCCACAAGTGTTGCCACTGTGTACGCTGTTACACATTCCCGTATCACCAGGACCAACTGCTTTGCGCGCTTCATGATGTCTGCAGCAAACGCGACCCCAACCGCGGCGGGTGGTGCCGCCGCCGACTGCTCCACCACGACGTGGGGTGCATGACGAAGCGCGGCGCATGAATGACAGCCTTCCGTAGTGCGTTGGACAGCCTTGTCGACCTCCAGGGCGAAGAAGTAGCGGCTGATTGTCTTCAACTGAGTAGCCGAGGGGTTGCACAGCTGCAGATGGAGGGCGGTTACGAGGCCATCTAGGACCTGTCTGGGCACGATTATGCATTCTCGTCCGAGACCAAGGGGTCTTCGCGCCTTACCACGAGTAGTCCGTCCCTAGAGTTGGTAGCGACGGACAAATACTTCTTCATGTCTCTGATGTCAGTCAACTTCTTGGATGGCCGGGTCCCTTGGGTCAGGTGCGCGTGTGTGCGCCGTAGATTGGGGCATTCTGCCTGTAGAGATCACCAAGCTGCCTTGCTTGTGAATGGCAGCTTTGCGCGCCCCGACAACACGTGATCACATGCCAGCGCTCTGATGATGGAGTCTTGTGTGCGCTGTATAAACTCGCTATATCTTTACCCTCAGGGGGGTTGCGACTTGCGAAGTCGGACGGGAGAATTGCTGCGCCGGCCACATGCTGCACCGACACTTGGAATCGGCTTGCAGTGGAGAGAAACGTGGGCACGCGAGGGCTGGCAGAGAACTCGCCCCTGCACAACTTCTCATATGCCTGGACGCATGGCTTGCTGTCTGTTAGCAGGCATGTCCTCTTTTCTGATTGGACGATATAAGGTCCGTAGTGTTTCACGGCCGCGGCGATGGCGAGTGCCTCCACCTCGCATGGCAGCCACCGCAGCTGGTGGTCTCGCAACTTGCCGCTAAAAAAAACGGCGAAGGGGGTGACCACGCCGCAGTACCTCATTGAGTCGCGGGCTAAGGGGATCTGGTAGAACGCGTTTGACAGGTCTGTGGCGATGAGGTACTTCCACTGCGCTATTAGCCTCAGGGTACTGTCAACGTCTGGCATCAGGGACGGCTGGGGCTTTGAGTATCGGCCGACGTCGGCAAAGGCGGTTACCAGGCGGAACCCGCTGCTCCGCTTTTTGACGAGGAACGACGGATTAAGGTATTCCACAGATAGGCCCACGTCTTCAGGCCGCCGGAAGACCCCCAGGCGCTCTAACTCGTCAAACTTCTGCTGCAGTTCTGGGAGTCTGGTCCGGCCTTTGCGCTGGGGTGGTTCAAATGGCCTCGAATGGTCCTATGGCACCGTTGTATCCCGGGATGGCAGGATCGAAGACGTCGTCGTATTCGACCAGCAGGCTGTGGAGCTCGTCCCTGACCCTGGGTGGTAGTAGCCTCTCTGGGTCCACCGTGACGCTGCTGGAGTGGGTGCGCCCGTGTGTCGAGCCGTGGGTTGTCTTGTCTGCGACACCCTGCGGCTTGGGCGTTGAGTCCGGCGCGGCTGCTGTCGACAGGGGGTCCACCTGGCAGAAGTGTTGGTGGCGCCTCAGCACACGGGGCTCGTCTGACAGGTTAGGGATCCCAACCCTGCCCGCAACACTGGATACTACCCCGGGTCAAGGCCAATTTCAAGGTGTCACCTTCTGCACCCGTACACGGGCGCAGAAATGGTGGTAAATGGTGGTAGCCACCGAGGGGGCCCGGAGCATGATGGCCCGGCGGACTGCATTCCTAGTGTGTCTCGGGTCCGTTGACCCGTAGGAGAACGCTGCGCCGTCAGCCAATGAACTGAAACGTCTTCTCACCGCGGTTGAACGTGAGGCGCGTCTCCCCTACCACCTTCAGTGGGAGCGACCCGTCGGCCTGATGGGCGGACTGGGAACTGGGCGTCACTCGTGCCCCTAAGCGCCGGGCTGCTGCTAACCTGATCATATTACAGGTGGCGCCAGTGTCCAGGATGACCCGCGCATGGTGGTGCCCGTGGAACGTGTCGATATACGTCAACTGCCTGATCTGAACGGCGCGGGCGCTATACGGCTGGGTTAACTCGTAGCGCAGTGGCGGCTCGTCGGTGTCGTAGTGACTTTGGGCGATGGTGGCGGTGCGTCGGCCTGCTGCCTTGCTTCAAGCATAAATTTACGGTCCTGCTCTGGCAGGAACTTGCATGCGCTAAGAAAGTGCTTATTGTCGCGCCGCCCCACCTGTGTGCGCAGTGGGCATGCTCTCTCTCTCTGGCCGGTTTGTCCGGGTGGTTTGACGGTGCCACCAAACGGCTGACGGTGTGTCGTCCCCCTGTACGGGCGGTTGTTGACCGCCGCACGCATAATCTTTGCGTCATCCGCCGCACGGATCTCCACTAGTAGTGAGTCCAACGCCTCAGATATTTTGGGTTTAATGGAAGCTAGCGTGCGTGTGCGTAACTCCGTTCCATACCGCTGTTTGACAAGTTTTGGCACTTCCGCATGTATTAGACGCAGCCACGTTACTACCACGAAATTCTCCAGCGTGGGAGACAGCTCCTCGTCCTCTACACATAACACGTCACGTCTACGGCGCCGTGATGTGTTCGTCCGGTCGCTTTAAGAAGACTGTCCTCCGTGAACGGCATCAGGCGCTGGTATAAATCCTCGGCGCGCTCATCCGTTTCTAGATGTATGTCCACAATGTCGAGTAGGTGTGCGCCCATGGTTTGGAACCCGAAATGGCTCCGTACGGCTTGCCAAATCCCCTCTACCGACATGGAGTTACGGACGATGGTATTACGTGAGATGATGGGACAGAAGTTTGCAATTTGCCCAAGCATGAGTTCCAATTGGCGTAGTTTTTGTTCGGCCATTCGCCTGCGCGCCGCATCCACAACCTCACCGTCGTCGTGGAATCCCCTTAGGGGGGAGGCACGACTTTTCTTTTCCCACGTGACGCCATCGCCGAGGAATGGTGCAAACACCGGATCCAGAGAGAGGGTGTAAATGTGTGTCTCCAGTTCTCGAATGATGTTAGCGTCTCTTGCTTGGTTAAGCACCACTGTTTCGGTGCGCGACTTACTGCCATCGCTGTTCGTCTTCACTGTTCTTGGTCGCTGACTTTGCTTTTGTCGGAGCCGTTGGTAGCGGGAAGCCGGCGTTGGGTCCGATGACTTTGTGCTGCCACAACGCCAGTAAATAGGGAATTACTCACGGCCGAGAGAGAGAGCAGGTGAACAAATGCCTTTTAGTTAGTGCGCACACAACAATGGAGCTCACGCCGCTAGCGTGTTAGGAGAAGCCGGTAGGTGCGCACACAGTGAACCCACCCTCGAGTAGGCGTGACGGGTATGTGCCCCTCGGGAACGACCCCCAATACAATCACCCAACTGGCGTATATAAACATGTTATATATATAAATTAATATATATAAAAATGTTATATATAAATTAGATAAATTCAATTTTACCAAATTGTACCATTGTGTAGATATGTTTTGCCAAGGATGTCCTGAAAGATGTATAATTGTAAATGGAATGTTCACGTTATTTAAGATATTGTTTTGTGAAACAATTTACCACTTCAGACATGCAGGAAATACGTCGGTGGTGGGATTCGAACCACCGACTCACCGCGCCATTAAGGCATATGCGTGTTTTCCAGTGCACTGCATAACCGGCTGAGCTACTGGGCAGCACCAAGCTTTGTATTCTGTTTGCTTGACAAAGGCTTCTAGTGTGGAGATCTGGTGATCTACTGCCTTCTAGTGATGGTGCCCGACAACCATTGTTTTCTGCCGCCCAGAGGAATTAAAACTCACTTTATAAACGCCACTGTAGTATAAAAATATATTATTTAACAACAAAATGTTTTAACAAAATAAAGGCTGTTTTAATTTACAGTGAAAATGATGCCCTTTTCACAATATCCATCTTCACACAGAACATATATCTATCTATATATCAAAAAAGATATATAGATAGATTGATATAGATATAGATTTTTTTTTCCCGGAGATATACGTGTTAATCCATCGTCCAGTTCTCCTTTCTAGATAAGATTGCCTAATGCTCCATAGACACCACATGCAGTGTTGCCTGTTGAAAAGAGTTGTGTCCACTGTGTCCTCCAGCCATTGAGGATGAATACACGGGTCCCAAACTGGAGGACGGCCTGGTGACGCTGCAGTTCATGAAGGACATGATGGACTGGTTCAAGGAGCAGAAGAAACTACACAGAAAATGTGCTTACCAGGTAGGGGCTTGGTGTCTAAATCTGATCATTTTCAGATGTTTGAAATATATTAGGATTATCCTGTTATTATCTAGGATGATTGTGGTACATCAATGTTGTAGTTACTTCTTCAGTACGGCAACATGAGGAGTTTGTGCTGTGAATTATAATATTGGATCATGTAGATGTATTCAATACAATTAAATAAATGGATAGATTTATAAAAGTATAATTATGTTAGTGACATGGCCATGAGTGTGGGGTCTGTACTTCATTCCCAAAAGGGGCGTTGTTGTTGTTGTTGCAATATTTGAAATTTAAAAATATATTTTGAGTCCTACAAATTATTGATTTTTATGTTTCTGTAAACACTTGAATTATTATTATTGTCGGCAGTTTTGTGCTGAAGTTTCCCCCATTTATCCAAACAATTTGATATAATTTCAGAAAATATGAAACATTAAATGGACATAATTGATTAAAAAAGCACATGAATATGAAGAAACTACAAAATATTATGTATATATTACATGTAACGAGTTTGTGTCGGAAGAAGTAATTTAATATTTTTTTATTAAATTTATTTATTTAGGAAATAACTTAATATGTGTACATTTTTGGTTAAAAAAAGCCAAATTTGACTAGATTTCTAGTTGACAAGATTTCTCATTTTTGCTTGCTGTGAGAATTTGGAGTATTTTTTAAAGTAGAAATTATCCAACTGATTAGTCGATTAATCGTCTCAATAATCGGCAACTAATCGACTATTAAAATAATCATTAGTTGCAGCCCTATTTATATTACTCAGGATTTTGCGCAAGTTGTTCTGAAATGCATATTTTGTGACATCTTACAAGCAGCCGAATAATGCACATGTCCGTTAACGCTAGCGGGTTTATTTGTCCGGTATTTGCCAGAGTGGCACTTTGGACGATTTTTCCCACAGTGATCACGAGATCCTTGCGAAGTTTCACACAATCTGGTTTGGTTGATTTTTTTTTTTTTTTTTTTTTTTAATTATAGTTTATTTAATGTTAAAAAGTAGGGCCCGAAGCACTGCTTGGTAACCGGTAAGTTCATACAATGGATCTTTTTTATCAATATACTTTACCCACTAAATTCAGCACATTTCCTGCTCTGTTTCTTTCAAATCTGGTAGCAAGTGTCCATAGAAATGCATGTCTTAGTCAATCTCAATTTGTACCATTTGTTTGTGTTTCAGATATTGATCCAAGTTAAAGATCTTCTCTCCAAACTCCCCAGTATGGTTGAAATCACATTAAAAGAGGTAAGCGTCTTAGTGTTGCAATCAGTGACCGATTATCATATATTCTATTTTAGATTTCATCACGGATCAGCAAGTCGTCGTTGAATTTCCAGATCCTATATTTATTTTTATCTTGTAAATGTATGCATTTCATTCACTCACCTCCGAAGTGTGGACTAATTTTTGAAATGTCTAAACTTTTATTGCGCCATATTGCTCTGGTAACTAGTATGTCACAAGTTATCAGCTCCTTGACACAATGAACTAGAGTTATGCAGTCGGTGGCGACTGCAAAATGGATAACATGGAAGCATCGGTAAAACGCATAACGTTTTAGTGTGACTCTCTGTAGAAATTGTCTTTTCCTTTAAAATAATCTTCACATTGGACGTTCCATTCGCTTCAGCCAGCGTGCCGACTTCCACTTCTTTTGTAGTAGACTCCGCCCTCGTTCGACTACGAAAAGCACCGAGCAAATGGGATTTCCGATACACCTATACCAATTTTAGCAGGCCGTTTAACCTACTTAAAATATCTTTTCTAATTGATGTGTTCATTTATATTGCTGGGAGAGGGGGTGAGGAGGGGTCATAATTTAACAAACATGTCAGATTTGGTGCTATTATTTTTTTTAATTTTGCGGGGAGTGGGGGTTGTGGCTCTGTGCACAGTTAGCCCTAGGCACAGTGAGTGGTACACCGAGAATAATTTCTCTCTCCTGCGATCTCTGTAAGTACACATTTCAACAGGCTATATTTCTACCCTATATAGAGGGGCTTGTGTAAAGAACTATGCCTCATGATGTCAAATTATGATGTTAAATTATTGATGTAGCACTGCCCTCTGTATAAGACACGCCCTTAGCTCCATATTTGGAAATGGGCCATCCCCAAACCTCCCTGGGCCGCCCTCAACATCCGGGTACTTTCTCAGCATGGCAGAGCCCATTGGCTTTATGCTCAAGCCTCAAATTGCCCGCCACTCACCGCTATGGGACGACATCACGCACGCTGCGTCTACTTGATATACAGTCTATGGGTTTTATTCCTCATGTATTTCATGATAGTCCAGTGTCTGCCAAGTCGGCAGAATATGATTATTCATCGGGCAGAGTGACAAGCAATAGTGACTCACCTTTCTTTATGCTTGGTCGTGAAGTGACTGAGGAAGTTGGACGTTGTGGAACCTACTTCGTTAATACACTTCCCACAGCGCTAACAGTTGGCTTTTCATTCCCCGCCATTTTGTGTAAAGCCTGTATAGTTATACTGGATTATGGCGGGCACGTTGAAGTTTGTGGACGATGGTGGAATAGCAGCAGTAGTTTCGAGGCTTGCTGTGCCTGTTGCTAGAGAACCTGCGCTGGTCGCTGCCATGATGGGCCGAGGTAGGTAGGTGAGTTGCTTAACGGCGATCGACACTTGTCTGAGCATGCCTTTGTGCGTGTGGATGGAAAGGAAGCACAAAATAATGAATGTTTTTTAATGCCCAAAAAGAGGAAAAGACTCGTCAAATACTCGTCGAGAGTCATTGACCTAGATTCCCGAGTCGAGTTCGAGTCTTTAGGGCGCGAGTCTCGAGTCCCGTTTTTGGTGACTCGAGTGACTCGCGAGTTGAGTCTTTTGACTTGAATCTGCAACTCTGGGTTCATGTTTTTCCTTTCTTGCCTAATATCTTCATGAATTAGTCTATTTATAAAATTAATTGTCCCATTGCTAATGATGTCATCATGTAAAATAAAAGCATGTCTGTCTATGTCCTCCTGTCTTGTGCAGACAGAAATGATAACTATTTGTGGCGACACCCACGGACAGTACTACGATCTCCTCAACATCTTCGAATTGAACGGCCTGCCGTCGCCCACCAACCCCTATGTATCCTTGTCCATCGTTCCCTATGCTTAAAGTAGTGCACGTGTGTAGTGAACATGCATGTACCCTACATGCATGTTACCCTCCACGGGCTCTGCAGAAGTGAATTGAAATAGCTGTTTACTTTCAATGACATTTTGTTGCATTCACATCTGAACAGAGCCATATAACATGAACATAAACATACTTCATATTGTCACATACACATACATGCACAGTGACATTTATCCCATGCCCGAGGAGCGTTGGGCAGCCGCGCTGAACAAGTTTTGATGGTGGGGGAAACCGGAGTACCCGCGCAGACACAGAGGAAACCCACGCAGAAAGGACCTGTCCGGGTTGGGGATTTGAACACGGGGTCTTCTAGCTGTGAGGCAGCAATGCTAACTGCTGCGCCACCATGCTGCCCCTATAAACTGGCGATTTTATTTTGAAGCTAAATGGTACAGCCCTAATAGACGAGTTCGGGGCGTACTTCTGGTGTCTGAAGGTCACGCCCGTTGTCATTTAGTTCGATGTGTTTTTGGTAATTTTTCAACATTTCTGTTCGGTGGGAACACACACCTACAGGGTTATTTAGAACGGTAACTTGCGGGGTGCTATTCAACACCCAAATGCTCCCGTGCGGATCTGTGACCCACAAACGCGTGGTTTAATAATCAGTGCAACTTGTTTCATTTTCTCATTCCTTTTGTTATAACTAGTAGAAGCAGCCAGCCTATTGGTCCAGAAGAACATGTGACCACTCGGTGAGTAACTTTAAGTCGGATTTTGACTATTTCAGTCAATGTTGATACAAAATTATGAACGGAGCGAGTGGTGTGATGTGTAACCGCTCACAGACGACACCTAGTGGTCGGATTTTGAAATGGCGTGCGTTTTGTCTGTTTTGTGTGCTCGGGCTTCGGTCAAGTACCAGAGTTCGCATTAGCATCAATAAGGCACCGGAAGTGTGTTTCATCCTGGCGGGACAAAATGCCAGCCCCCTGTATTTTGCGGGTAAACTCATCTATTGTATCCCGTGTTGTGAGTGAACTTGACCCAGACGTTGTCAGCTGTTCAATGGAGACTTTGTGGACCGCGGCTCCTTCTCCCTGGAAGTCATCCTCACCTTGTTTGGCTTCAAGCTCCTCTACCCAGACTGCTTCCACTTGCTGCGGGGTGAGTGCCTGCCTCTGTTGCTCCACTGCTGGTTCTGAAAACGTTAATTTTACCTGTGCCGGGGCGTAGCCGCGAAGCAGGTTGTGTTTTTGGCTGCGTTGGTTTGTCCCCTCGATAACTGAAAAAGTTGTGCATGGATCTGAATGGAAATTTTGCAGAGTTGTTGGAAATGACAAAAGAAAGAAGTAATTCCATTTTGGTGCATAAAGACTTTCATTTGTAACTGCAATACATTTGCAAGCTATTGGTGGTTCACAGCCCACAGCCCTGGTGGCCAGCCACTTTATTAGGGCAATGATCATTCTATTAATCAGTGAGAGTATTACGAGAGATAGTGATGGGATTAAATCGGAAACTTGGATGAAGAGTTGAGGAAGGGGTGTGGGGGGGAGACATTGCAGAAAAGCCGGAGAGGGGATTGGAATCCGCTGTGCTGCTCGACCTATGGTCCTGGGCTATATAACCACTCTGCCACCACGCCCTCCTTGAAGAACCAAATTTTGATTACTTCAAAGTTTATGGATAGTAATTGTTGATCCAATTAATACTTTTTGGGTAGTTTTTTTAAGTAATTGACTACTAAAATAGATTCGTTTGTTCTAGCCTGAGCCTTTATCCATTCTTCTGCACTTTAGGGAACCACGAGACGGACAACATGAACCAGATGTACGGCTTCGAGGGCGAGGTGAAGGCCAAGTACACGGCTCAGATGTTCCAGCTGTTCAGCGAGGTCTTCCAGTGGCTGCCGCTATCACAGTGCATAAACAGCAAAGTGCTGGTGAGACACAAATCTAGAGCTGTCGGACCCGACTTGGAGAATCGAAAGCACCATTTTTCATCTTTACCTGCACATGGGGGGCAGCCGCGGAGCAGGTTATGTTTTTGGTCGCGTTGGTTTGTCCCCTGGATAACTTCAAAAGTTGAGCACGGATCTGGATGACATTTTGCAGAGTTGTTGGAAATGACAAATGAAAGAAGTGATTCAATTTTAGTGCATTTCTGTAGCCTATAAGTAACATAATAGTCATACTAGTGCTGCCCAGTAGCTCAGCCGGTTAAGGCAGTGCACTGGAAAGCACGCATATGCCTTAATGGCGCGGTGAGTCGGTGGTTCGAATCCCACCACCAACGCACTTCCCGCATGTCTACCCCCACAAAATGCAAATGCCTCTGAAAGTCCAAAATTCTTAACGGGCCATCAGCCATAAATTTTACTCAGAAGGGTAATATAAACACAAGCTTGGATTGCTTGTCCGCAGTAAGAGATTATTATGTGTTATATTTTAAGTTAACTAGCCTTTTCCTCTGCACATGTAATTCCACACAAACTGTCATTGAAGTGTTTAATTGTACTGTATTTCTGTATTTAAATTATTTTAAAAAAATACATGATGGGTGGTACAATAGTGGATGGTATGATGGGGAGAATTGACGTTCATATTAAGTGTGTAATGATGCGTGGCTTAAATCGGAACATTTTGGAAGTGATGTGTTTCTTTTATCTATGGTGGTATTTTCTTTTAAGGAGGCTAAGTTTACTAACGTCAACACCAGGGCTATTCAACTAGTGGTCCGCGGGCCAAATCCGGCCCGCCAATAAAAAATTTTTCTGGCCCACAGAGGAATTCTGTTTTTTGGTCAAACAGGTTTTATCTATCTGAGATGCTGTTCTTTACCTCACCATAGGCACTAGAAATATGTTGTTTAGGCTGAGATTCTGTTCTTTACCTCAACAGCTGCACTATAAATTTAAGTTTATAGTTTAAGTGAGCTGCTGCTGTTTACCGCTATTTGTGTGTTGTTGTTTCAGATGTTGCTTCTTACAAACGAGAAAGCACCTTGTTTATTGGATAGGATTAGTCGGAAACTGGGTTGAAGAGATCGGGGGTAGACATTGCCGACAAGTCGACGAGCGACACTGCGGACGCTGCGGTAGACACAGCGCCACTAACATGAATGGGGTCGCGTTAGGTGTGGTGTCCATAACCACTCGGCCAAGGCGGACCCCGAATTGAAGCAGTTTTAATGGGAAGTATGCTACTTTAAATACAACTTATGGTAGCCCTGGTCTACACTCTGATCTATCCACTCTGTGGAGCTCAGGTTTTGACCATCAACCTAGCTTGCAGTTGCTGGTGCTTCTTCTCCTGACACTGGCTGTGTCCGAAATCGCTCCCTATCCCCTATACGCCATTTTGTAGGGGTGTCCGAATTCTCCATGTACCCTATATAGTGCACTGAAAGTATCCCACAACGCACCGCAAAAAGTAGTGCGCATCAGATGTAATTATGCCCACAGGAGTGGAAACATCATCATAATGCGAGACATTTTAAAAATGACCTAAACTTTTTAAAAAATGGCACGGCGGGAGTAAATAGCGACTGACTGCGTGCGGCAAATTGTTATGTAAGTACTTTTGACCTTTTCTGATGATTGTTGAATTTCAGAAAGTATATTTTATAATTTTGACGGTGCCGACCAGGGCATGAAAACGAAATTATTTTTAAAACGTTCCGTTCTAATCGGTTCAGGCAGGCCTATGTTGAACGTTTTCGTTCTCGGAACTGTTCCACCACCAAAATATCAATCCTGAACCAGTTCGGAACGCAAAAATTCTGTTCGTTCTTAAAGTTGATTATATTGTGCAATGTTAAATTTAGATATAGTTTAATATAATATGGAATATTTGGTGGACTTCAGTGCAAGAGACATAGGATATCTTAGAAATATATAGAGATCGAAAAAAACATTTTTAACCGGTTTTGTGGAATTCATAATGTTCCGTTTCTGTTCCGGAACAGTTGAAGAAATCTTTTCGTTTCCACTCCTCATAAAATTCTGCAAAATTCTGTTTGTTTCCGGTTTTCGTTTTCGAACCGGTTCCTTGAACCGGTTCGGAGCCCTGGTGCCGACTCTAGTGTCCGAAAACTGGGCCGTTATGGGTGGTAGGGAGTAGGGGGGAGGCAGGGAGTAGGGGATAGGGAACAATTCCAGACACAGTCATAGTTGGCTTATTCACTGTGTGATGACGGCAGGTGATGCACGGCGGACTGTTCAGTGAAGACGGTGTGACCTTAGATGACCTCAGGAAGATCGACAGAAACAGGCAGCCTCCAGACTCTGGTAATGTCGGCAGATACTGATTAATTGAATTATCCATGATTTGTACTGTTTGAAATAGGATGTAATAAAGTTTCCTACTATCCTTAGCAGGTTAGCACTAGCATGTTAGCACTAGCATGTTAGCACTAGCATGTTAGCATATCTGCAAACAGGTTTTCATTAACATCTTATAACATGCTAAAGTGCTAATGAAAACCTGTTTGCAGATATGCTAGTCCTAACATGCTTAGGTGCGAATGAAAACCCATTTGCAGATGTGCTAACATGCTAAAGTGCTAATGCTAACATTTTCAGGCAAAATCGTTCATTTTTACATTGTAGTAGATATTGCTGGTTCTGTCTAGACTGTTCACTTTCACTGTGATCCAGTGCATCACACAGCTCTGTGGTTTACGACCTGAAGTTTCACATCTGGACTCTTTCTTCTTCTGTGTCTTTCAGGTCCAATGTGTGACTTGCTATGGTCAGACCCACAGCCACAGGTAATGGGCTAAAGACAGTGCATGTAACGTTATATGTATATATATACAAATGTGTCTGTGGAACATTTGCAGCATTACCCCTTTTTGATATGAATGTTCACTGTTTAGCTCAGAATTTGAATATTCCCCAAAACATTGTGGAATATTTCCGAGGAACAATTATTTAATTATTTTCAGGTCATAAACAGGTTATGCAACTAAGTTGTGATGATTTTTAATATCGTTTGTTACCTCAAATCATAAAGTTCTGTGTATTGCCTTGCTTAGAACACGTTTAACAAATCAAACATATTATGGTATTTAAACATGGGACTCTATAGACATAGAAAACCAGTGAAGCTACTTGTAAAATCCAGGTTGCTCATCTGATTTTATTCCGAGTCTCTCGGTATGTTCTTATTTGCGTACTTCCAAAGTGCACTTCATCGATCGTTGATAAATCAATACTGAATCGCCGTTGTTGGGGGTATTTCTTTTAAGGGGAAATATCCAACAGATCAGTCGACTTATAATTTCAACATTTGGCAACGAATTGACCATTATTAAAATAATGGTTACAAACTTGCAGACCTATTGTGAAGAGCCTTGTTCCTTCTCTGCAGAACGGACGGTCAGTCAGCAAGCGCGGGGTGAGCTGTCAGTTTGGACCGGACGTCACCGAGCGCTTCCTGGAGCAGAACAAACTGGACTTCATCGTCCGCAGCCACGAAGTCAAGCCAGAAGGCTACGAACTCACCCACTCAGGGAAATGCATCACAGTCTTCTCCGCGCCCAATTACTGGTGAGTCAAACAGGCGGGTTACGAACGCACCTATTCGGGGAAATGCATCAGTTTTCTACGCGCCCACGGGCAGAGAAAAGAAGGCATAACGCCTGGTTTGCACTGTTGACGCAGCGTAATTGCGTTCACATCGCTGCGTTAAAATCGTTGTTTCCATTGCAATCCAATGGATTGCCAGGACACAGTTGGCGTGATAGTTGACAGTGCTCAGAGGACGGCACATACGTAAGCTTGCCACTTGCCGATCATTAGCAGCCACCGCTGATCGCACACACACATGTGCGCGCCCGTGGTCGGTGCTGTAAAATCCATTTATCATATTTTTGCTCCATGAAGTGAAGGGCAAGGCGCGTGGTCGGTCCACCAATCCAATTGCTCAGCAAAAGTATCAACACAATTTATTTTTGCGTGGGTGCCAATTCTGCCTCCTAGAGGATATGTTGTTAATGTACACTTAAACATAAGACACGCGGAGGTATGAAGGTGGCAACGCATAGAACGTCTGCCACACATAGGGTATGAATCGCCTTTATGGCATCTCCTATCTATCCAGTCTGGTATTTTAAACATGAGTAGTTCAGTCGGTCCTAGTCTGGTCTCTATAATAAACTCCTCTCGAGTCAGGCTCAGTTCCAGCTCATTTTAAACAGGCGGTCGTCCAACCTCTTCTTAAGAAACCCAACCTGGACCCCTCCCTATCCCAAAATTACCGGCCCA
>OMKY01243619.1:0-13416 GCA_900302395.1 Bregmaceros cantori | reverse complement strand
CGTTAATTCTCGGTGAGGGGAAGTGAACTCTTTACTCTCTGCGTATCTTTATCTGCTTTGTACTGCACTGTCTTAACAGAATGAGTTACTGCTGTGCTATATATATATATATATATATATATATATATATATATATATATATATATATATATATATATATATATATAAAATCAAAAATCAATCAAAATAGTCGTTGCAGCTCTAGATTTAATTGTCCACGATTAATCGTTTCATTGTTTTGGCCCGTCTTCCAGTCGCTCCTAGCGCTGTGCAAAATAAATAAATCAATCAAAATCTGATTATTTTCTCATAAGATCTCTTAAATATGCAAATCGTCAAATCAGGATACTTGCGGTGCATCAATGTTGTTGTAAGTTTATTTACAAACAAAATTATACAGGCCATGCGGGGGGGGGGGTTCGTTGGCGGAGTGGTTATTGACACCGCACCTCACGAATGTTTATAGCGCTGCGTCTGCCGCAAAGTCCGCGTCGCCAAGTTCTCCTCTTGATCATCGATGAATCAGAATGTTTTACTGACAATTAATCGGTTTTTCGTTCAAAATCAGAACGCTAATTATTGATCAATATTGCAACGTTTTGCGGTTTTGCCAACTTTACTCATTTCCATTTTTTAGTATTAGCATAGACTCTTCCGTGCTAAGTTATAACAATATTGGGTTTTCACCCAATCTTGTTATTTTTATTGTATCGTTTGAGTTACTGTGTGACTTAACAAACTGTTCAGTTTAAGAAAATGGGCGGGGCCATGTCACTGGGAATGGATGGAGAATGGCATTGGGAACAACATACATCTGAGGTTAGCTGGTTCAAAGAATTGAGAATTTTATAGAGCCGTGTGGGTCTGGATGTGCACGTTAGTATTTATGGTAGCCTGACGCTGCTAGGCCCACTCAGATGCAAATGTGCCAGGAATCCTTACTATGTGATCTGTTATGATGGTGACTATTTAGATAAAGTCAATGTTGAGTACATCTCAAAATCAATTCCCAAAAGAAGAAAAAAACATGAAATTTCAATGGACAGTTGATTATGGGAGAGAGAATATACTGAAAAACTTGAAGTTTGCAGAGATTATGTTGAGAAATATATAAAATATGTAATATATTTCAACCTGCGTACGGTGCGAAGAAACACGATCATGCACATGCACACACTATACACACACCACACATTTTAAAGAAAGGCATTTTAGTTTGAATATTCTAGTGTGCCATAATATGGCTCACAATAGCAATGCAATATTTGCCGATCTCAGGAATCATTAAACAATGATCGAGGTTGACAATGGACATCGGATCGATGGGACAAACTCCCATTTCAAAGCCCCCTAAAATAGAAACTATAACCGGCGTTGCAGCGTCATTTGACCCGGGGGCAATTGCCGAGCCAAGCCTTTCGCATTGCCAAAAAAAATGAAAAAAGGTGTGGCACTCCCAAAACGCGGACACTACCTGGCTGCTAGGATCGGCGCACCCACCCAGCAGCTAAACGCAGCTCGTTCGGTGCACAACCCTAGCGCCAGGTACCGGCGGTCCGTGTGCCGCTGCAACGGGCATCGAGTTCAGGGGGTGGTGCGCTGCAATGAATGCAAACGCCAGCAAATAGACGGCGCCGCAGCAGCGGAACGACCACACTGGCGAGTGCACGCCACCGGTCCTCACGCGTGACTGCCGCCCAGTCAGCGTGTCTGCTGCACCGGGCTAAGCTGCTAGCACTCCCCGCCGACACCAGCAACTAGACGGGCCCGCCACGGGGACCACCCCCTCTCTCTCTCTCCCACGTCTCCCCGCTTGTCAACGTGCGTCGTATCGGGTGATAAGACAAAAAAAATCACAACGCGCCATTCAACCACACGAAACGACGGCGGTTTCCGCGGCGCCCACAAGCCGCCTGGCTTGCCGACCCGCCGGGCCGGCAGCGTTTAACGGGGAGAAGCCGCTAGGAAACGGAACGCATACTAACCTGCGGGGGCCGCCATCTTCTTCAGTCAAATCCAGAAGCTCGAACAGTGACGTCACGGGCTAGAACCATAGAGCTATTACAGAACCTGGAGACAAGTCAGCGCGGAGCGTTGAAGCAAATCGAAACTACAGCCGTGTCAACTGCGCATGTGCATCCAGCTCCGGGAAATACCACGGATTCTTTAGGTTGTTTTTGCTGGCAGGACAGAGCTGATAAATAGTAATACATTTTTTAAATTTTACACTTTTGATTGTGAATAAAACACATTTACAATGTTTTCATGTACACATGCCACAACACAATCTGTCACTTGTAAATTTTTTTTGCCAAAAATATTTTTTATAAACCATTGCAAGACACGCAGTCCCACACTGAGCGACTTCAAATGTAGAAGAGAGATACGGGAGCTTTCACAGATGTACAGATTGCCCCATATACTGCACTATATAGGGAATAGGGAGCCATTTTAGACACAGCCTCGGTACAGTTGAAGAACGAGATCATGAGTCCGCGGACTGCGGGCCTGTAGAGCGGACTGCTCTCAGGTGGGGCTACCGGTGTACCTCCTCAGACTGGGAGTGCATGGGGGGATGCAGTTGAAAGCACATGAAAAACATGATATCACCCTACATAAATGTTTACTTCAGCGCAGAGATGCCACCAATTCCCTCGTTCAAGTGTTCTTGGGCAAGTCAAGTGAAGTCCCAAGTCAACTCCAAGTCAAGTCATCATCAACATGCTGTAACCTTAGCTCCAGAATCTGGTTTTAATAAAGTACCGATGGGATTTGGTCGCGCCTCTGCTTCGGCGTACTTGATACCAACAAAATGTCTGCTGCCGCACTCCCTATTGGGCGTGACTGATGTTTTTGCTTCGAACCTGAGCCGTGGCCTGCACCCTAGCTATGTGCTGTAGCTCTACGACCTGAAGGCTGGTACAGGGCGGGAGGAGGGCGGAGCCGGTGGTAACTTAGCATGTTGGTCTGGTTGTACCGGTTGCTGGCTGGTCATACAGGGACGCAGCCACGCACAAGACGTCTCTCTGCACCATGGCACGTGAGTTGACAATCCTTTTTCTTGTTTTGTTTATTGACTACTGTCATTTAGGATATAGAATTATACTTTATTCATCCTCTAGGGGAAACTGCTCTTGGTTGGTTTATTAGAGAGAAACAGTCTCCCTGGCATTTGACCAAAATCATGTGACCTCTTGGCAAGCCTTTTAAATTATTTTCTATTTTATTTATTTCTATTTTTATCTATTATATATTGTATTGTTTTCTATTGTGTCTATTATCTATATATTGAAATGTGTGTTTTACTCTAGCACTGTGGTCAACCACAGTTGTTTTAAATGTGTGTTATAGATAAAGATGAGTTGAGTAATACACCTATGACCGGAGTGACCTTGAATAGATGCATTTTTGGGTGATTACTCAATTAAAAATACAAACATTTTCAAGTTTTCTCCCGCCGTCTGAAATACACTTCCAGTGTCTGTAGGGACGGAAGTGGCTGAATTTGTCATACTACGCACACTGGTTCGAAATCCACTTACTACAGCTCACTCTGTGACCAATTGGTCATCATCCATCCACGCTTCGCTCACCGTTTTGCATAAATATTCATGAAATACAGGCAGCACGGTGGCGCAGTAGTTAGCATTGCTGCCACACAGCTAGAAGGTCCTGGCTTCGAATCCCAACCCGGTCCTTTCTGCGTGGAGTTTACCCAGGCACTCCGGTTTCCCTCACCACCAAAAACATGTTCTAGTTAACCTGCTCCAGTCAGTGCCCCAGGCCAAGGTACTGGCTCAGAACTGGAGTTGGCCCCCCGAGCGCTGCACCGCGGCTGCCCACCGCTCCTCAGGGATGGGTAAAATGCGAAGGAAGAATTTCACTGTACATGAATGTATGTGTGACGAAATAAAAGTATCTTATCTTATCTCACAGTCAAAGAAGCTGGTCACATGTCCTTCTGGACCAATAGGCTGGCTGCTTCCACTAGTAACTCCGACGAGTAAATGGAACGGGTTGTGCAGATTATTGAATCATGCGTTTGTGGGACACAGATCCGCACTAGAACATTTGTGGACTAGCCCAGCGCAAGTTACCACCATCAAAATCATGTCGAAGACACAGGCTGTGTCCGAAATCGCTCCCTAACCCCCATATAGTGCACTATATGGGGTGCACACCATTTTGTAGGGGTGTCGGAATTCTCCATGTACCCTAGATAGTGCACTGAAAGTATCCCACAATGCACCGCGAAATGTAGTGAGCATCGGATGTACCCTAGACGGAGCAATATAACCCACAATGCATTGCGAGACGTTTTAAAAATGACCTAAACTTAAAAAAAATGGCACGGCGGGAGTAAATAGCGACCGACCACGGCAAATAGGTATAAATGTTAGTACTTTTGACTTTTTGTGATGATTTTTGAATTTTATAATTATATTTTTTATAATTATAATTCATAATAATTTTCAACGCCGTCGACTCTAGTGTCCGAAATCTCGGCAGTTGCTGTTGAGTGCACTATAAGTGAGTGCACTATATGGGGGATAGGGAGTAGGGGATAGGGAGCGATTTCGGACACAGCCTGGGTCTGGTTTCAAACGAATCATCAAATCAGATTATCAGGTGGTTGACAACCGAGCAATCAGAGCCATGTTGACGCGGGCTCTCTGCGAGACGAGATATGGGCGCAGTTTGATACGTTACATGCTCACGTCACATGCTCAGTCTACTGTACTGTGATTGGATAACTCAGATTTTATTTTTTTAAATAATACTTCTCCCATCTCCACCACACCCTTTTTTGATATGCGCGAGACCAGACCCAATGCGTGGACGATTAATTGGTTCTGGCCTGCCAGGCTAGAGATGTAACGGATGTAGAGCTTCAACTAACAACGTTTTGAGTCATCCGCTTAAATTAATCGTAGCCATTTCGAATTAAATCCGACACTGCGTCTTTAAGAAGGTAATACCATTTATGGCTCAGACGGCTACTTCCCTCTCTGCAAACTGTGGCCACAGAGCTTCCACTTTCACACCAGCTCCTGAAGTTCCTCTACGTCTATTTCAGTTATCACAGCCCACGCTACACTGCATAAACTTGGGAAGGTTACTCAACTGTTACAGCATCAACTATTTCAACATTAAAACATTGGCACTGATGTTTGAAGTAGCTCACAGATCACATCAATATAGGTGCGAGACCTTTAATGTAAATGATTGTATATGAAAAACAATGACAAAAATACTAGGAATAATAATAATATGTATTATTACTATTATAATGAAAATAAGTCAGTGAATGTATTGTCAAACGTACTGCAATAAGGCACGGATAAAATCCAAAACGTCTTTCTTTCTTTTTATACATCAATAATAATGATGACAAAACGAGTGGTTGGTCAAAATGTTTTAATATTTCGTAATTTGATAAAACAGCGAGGTTTCACCCCGCAACTTTTCACTCGCGGGGTGAACCCGACACTAGCCAGAAAGAGTTGCACGTCGACTCTTTGCATTGCTATGCTAAACAACATAATCGCGTGCCTTGGTACATCGGGGTGAACATGGGATGCAACGGTAGAACGCTCCGGGGAATTCTACACACACGTGCACACACACACACGCGCGCGCGAGGCAACGCATGCAACACATTTGTACATGAAGGGGGGAAATCGTTTTAAACAGTATAGTTGGAAAAAGACGCTCTGTGGCAAAGTCAAAACTATCGCGTCAACTGCGGTCTCATGTGAATATGAAGGCAGCGACAGGCAGCGATACGCCTGGCAATGGAAACAGTAGGCTGTGGTGTCGCTGGTCGCTGTCCGCTGGTTGCTCGCAATGGAAATCCGGCGTTAGACTGTTGCTGGTTCTGCTGAGGAATTTGTCTAGCGATCCAGGGTCTGCGCTGTGTAGAATTTTGTAAACCAGGGTGAGGATTGCTAGTTCCGAGATGTTTGTTGAGATGTAAGTTATGTTTTTAGAGCTGTTTTGTGCACGGAGGTGATTTTATTAATTGCAATGCTGGTTGCGGATGGGCACAATTCACAGATTAACCGAGAGTTGACCGTTAACGATTTGGTTGACCGAAATCATTTTCATTTTCATCATTCGCCGACTAACCAAAAAAATGTTTTCCTTTGCAAAATGTAAATGGATGTCATTATTTAATCTGTCTGTGCCTGCACGTCACTGACTGACTTTCACGTTGGCCACTACAGGGTAGTGGCATCATTCTGAACTATCGAGCAAGGCATTTCAACGGAATGCCCATCCCCAGTCTCCACAGACAGAATGCTTGTTTTGGGACTAGAACCCGAGCGAGAGTGGTCAGCGGGAGGGGCCGAGAGGCAGCCTCTCAGGGTAGTTTCAGTTCAGTAGTTTGAGCAGCAGAACAATTCCTTGTTGTGTTCGCAAACACGTCAGCGCTGTCACCGACTCACTTTCCCAGTCACGCATGACGCACACACAGACACACACAGACACACACACACAGGCACACGCACACACAGGCACACGCACTCATCACGTGTGGCTACACGGCTGAACACACATAGGCAGCACACACACACAATGTTGACAAAGTCACATGTAAAAATTAATCAGACTGTTGATTAGTAACTACTCCTCTTAAAAACTGACGACTTTATTTCAGGACTGAGTTAGATTACTTTTTAATAATCTTTCAAAAAAAATGGAAGTGGGGGTATAAAATCAATTTAACTTTAATGCAAAAGTAATAAATGTACAAAAAGTGAAAGTCTTGGAAGCAATCAGCTGTTTTCTTGTTAAAAACATATCATATTTACTAAATTTTATTGTAAATTCAAAATGAATTAATAGTTTCTGACAAATCAATCGATATAAAAACGTGAATATGAAGAAGATGTTACTTTATAAATTAATTGTTCTGGGTTTCTATCAGAGTTTAACACGATGATCATTTGGCAGTTAAGAAAAAACAAATGTGACTATATTTCAAGTTAATAAGATTTATCTTTGGTAATTGCAGCTTGCAGTGAACATTCTGGAGTTCTTTCAAAAATGATGCAAGGGTGTCAGTTTGAGGTTTGATGATAAATAATACGCATGGCATTAGTCTGATGATGCGTATTGAAGCAATGCCCAACTCCCGACAATGACAGCACTTAAACGTATCCTTTTCTTTTACTCGTGCGAGTCCCTCCCCACTACAGCTGGAAGAGTGACATCTAATAGATAGTCCGTAGTGTTAGTCATTCCTGGGGGGAAAAAAGCGCTGGGGTGAACACGGCTGGAATTAAATTAGAAAGATTAAAAACATGTTGACCACGAACATGTGTTGTTTTTTAAGTAGGTCTGTGATTATTACATTTGATAATGTTTAGCATTTTACTAGATTCGCCGACAATTTTAATTAATAAAAAGTAATAATTAAATCAATGTATTTAGCTAGCTTCACTACAGAAAAATGCAATTCATATAAACAACCACCAGAGGCCTTAATCTCTGTGACGTCTGATTAATTTAGGCCATGGCACTCCTTTTTGCACTTCTTTATTAAAAAAATCGTACATCCATCTTTTTAGGGGGTATTATGGTGGTTGGCGAGGTGGGAGTGGTGGGGGGGGTGGGGGGAAGAGACTCCCCGTAAATGGCGTTTCTGCAACATCTTTCCCCGATCCCTCTCAAGTCTCAACCGTCTTTCGGAACTAGCCCCCGTGAATAAAATAGAAACAAAAGAAAAACGAAAAAGATACTCGACTAATCGTTACTTGCAGGCCTAGTTTGCGTCATATAAATAGTCAGATAAAAGAGTCTGGGACTGGAGGAGAGTTTCACTAACACAGAGGACAGAAGCAGCAGGAAATGACACTGTTCTGCATTTCATAGAACACACCTAACCGCACTGCTCTCTGGCTGTCTGTCTCTCACACTGTCTCACTGTCTCACACACACTCTTTCTGTAACACACACACTCTGTTTCTCTAACACACACACTCTGTTTCTCTAACACACACACACACACACACTCTCTTTCTCTAACACACACACACTCTTTCTCTAACACACACACACACACTCTCTTTCTCTAACACACACGCACTCTCTTTCTCTAACACACACACTCTCTTTCTCTAATACACACACACACACACACACACACACACACTCTCTCTCTCTCACACACACACTCTCTCTCTCTCTCACACACACACTCTCTTTCTCTAACACACACACACACACACACACACACACACACACTCTTTCTCTAACACACACACTCTCTTTCTCTAACACACACACACACACACACACACACACACACACACTCTTTCTCTAAACACACACTGTCTCACTATCTCTCTCTCTCTCTCTCTCTCTCTCTCTCACACACTACACACAGTCTCACTCTCTCTCACACACTCTTTCTCTAACACACACACACACACTGTCTCACTCTCTCTCTTCCTCACTCACTATCTCTCCTTGAAACACACACTCTCTCACACTCACACACACACACACTTTCCCTCCACTAGCTCTCTCCCCTTCTTTCCCTCACTCTCTTTCTCTATCTCTCTCTTTCTCTCACTCACACACACACACACTAACTCACTTTTTCTCTCATGCACTCTCTTCCCCTCTCTATCTCTCATCCCCTTCTCACTCTCGCTCTGCTTCCCTCTATTCCGCTCTCTATCTCTCCTTCTCTCTCTCTCCGCCCCCCTCTGTCCCTCTCCCTCCGTCTCTCTCTCGCTCTCTCTCTCTCTCCACCCACCTTTCTCTCCGGGCCTCTAAAACACAAACACAACAATAAAAACACATTACTGTGACCACAGCTTCAACACGGCATATTAGGTTCAATCTGTGCTCGGCGTCACACACACACTAACCAGCAGAGTAACGCAAGCAATTTTTGTATTCCAGCAAATCACGACTTAAGTCGCTTTGAAACTTGATAATGATTAATTCCCTCGTAGGCCTGTTAATCCAGAACCAACAAATCATCCACGCATGCGCGCGATTAGAGCGATCATTGGGTCTGGGAAAATGAAATTGCGTTATCCAAATCGTCGAGGTGTAGTGGCGGACAGACGACAGGGCACACCGGGCATTTTCCCGGTGGGCCGACACCCTAGTGGGCCGGTGATGTTGCATTTTTAATTTGAGTGCGGCGGCCCGCACTCTCTTAACACAGTAAACGGTAGGCGCTATTTGGGGCCCCCTCTTGTGGTCGCTTGGGCTGTGACTACAATACTACCAGAGACGAATGTATGGCAATGAAACTAGGGGTGCATAGTCTGGGGGATCGAATCGGCTGCCGATCGAGCTACCAGAGGGCAGTGCTCGGGCTGCAGCGATCGCTGCCCTCCGATGGCTTGGCTGCTGCTGAGTTGCAGCATTGAACGGCATACCCGGCGCCCACGCTCCGCTCCCGGCGAGCGAATGCCCCCGGGCACTGCTCCACTGCAGGTGGCGGGTGCTCCCGCTCCGTTTAGCAGGTGCAGCTGGTGGGACAGTGTCTTGGGGGCATTCACTCGCGAGGGAGCGGAGCGTGGCCGCCGGGTATGCCGTTCAATGCTGCATGGGCGCCGGGGATCACCGTGTAGTCCTGCGATGTATCCGGGCCCCGGGGACCCAGCAAAGAACAGAATGATGCGCCAAAAAACGCCAACTAAGCTCCGACCGCTCGACTGCTTAAATGGTAATATGATGTGTCACAAACTAACTAACTAACTGTATGTGTGCTATTTTAAAATAAAAAGTAATAGTGTTTCAATATAAAATAATATGAAAAGTATTGAATCTTGCACAAATATTGTATGTTTTATATAATTAAAGAAGACTATTGTTTATTGGGCGACTGTGATTATTTTAGTATTTTCTTATTAAAAGTAATCTTATTGTTAAATTTTGCAATTGGCACAAATATTTTTTTAATGGAAAATAAAAACTAAATGCCATCATGAATGTTTATTCACCTTGACTATCATTGAAAATAGCAATTCTGCCAAATTGTTTGGGTACTACTAAAAAAGGGGTGTTCGGGTGGTTAGAACTTCAAGCTGTTTCCCTGTTGTAACGCCCTCCTTCTTTACATTGCAAATCTATACAATTTTATAGAGAAGTGTTATTATGGAATTATTTTAGACTTTGTCGTCTAAAATTGTATGAATGTTAGTCAACTAAAACTAAGTAGTAAAAGTTTGCACCTTTTCCCCTTGGCCAGAGCGTTTGTGCATTCATAAGACATAAGTTACGTCAATATCATGTCAGATGTGCTCCGCTAATTATGGGGGCCGGTCTAAGTCAAAAATACCATACCAAACTCTGCCCACGTCTCGATTCAAATAATCCGATTGGTCAGCCCGTATATGGGCGATGTCTGCCTTATTTGCCCAGACCCAATGTACCTTCAAGCGGCATGCGATGCGTGAATGATTTGTTGTGTCTGGGTCGCCAGGCTAGGGCAAACCGGTAAAATCATAGCATAATAATAACAGTGACTTCAGATGTGGTTCCCTTCGACCACTAAAGTGTAAGTTGGATAGTTAGTAACCAGAATAAGCTATTTAACATCTGTGCTCCCAACTACACTTCAGGCAATACCAGTAACAGAATTGTTATAGAGCTGTTGCACGGTGAGGTCACAGCTTGAGGGCGGCAGACATTTTGGAGGCAGCAGGTACGGTGAAGTATATGTATACGTACAGTTAAGTCGTACACCTTACCACTTCTCTCAAGTTCTTTATCTCGAACGCCAATTTTCCCCCGTTTCGGGGCCTGAATTGGTCCGTGGGCCGTACATTTGACACCTCTAGGGTTCTGTCTACTGCGGCTACCGGTTGTCAAGGTCCGGCAGTTTCTCATGTCAGGCTCCAGTGTCCACTGAGTCACTGCTGTTTCAATAGCGCTGTCGCTGACCAAGGCGGTGAGCGAGCCACGATGGTTGCTACGAGACCTCGTTTTAGGCCAATCCACCCTATAAATATGCTGGATGAGGATAGTTTTTTTGTGGAAAAGAACAGCCAGGGGTCACTGTTGAGTATGACAAAACAAGAATTTACACAACCCAGGGTACTACCGAAGAAGACGGCCATAATCATCTCTACTACACTGTGAAATCAAAACATTTGGGGAGCATGGACAGAATATCTGACAGAGATAGACAGCCAAACAACGGGGAGGTCTGTGGAAATGAAATATGTTCTTCCCCGATGCTAGCCAAGTCGATCCATACCCATCTTACCCCCTAGTGCACTCACTACTTACAGTACTAAGTTGGCAAAGCTTAGCCCCATGGGCCAAATGGGCTTGAATTATAGAAGCAACTCATCAGTTTTTAATTGTTCCTAACCAAGGGCGATTTCAAAAGTGGGAATTCTGCACCGTACAGTGCTGTACCAGGACCATCTGAAACAATAAACTCCTCAACATCACCAAACAAGACGACATGTAGGCTATAATCAATAAACGTAGGTGGACATGAATAGGTCATGTTATCAGAATGGCTCCAACGCCATCCCAGGAGTGGCATTACACTGGACATTAAACTACTAGTGTAATGACATTACAGTGACATTACACTAGGTTGTTGCACAACCGAAGTTTGTTACGCAAAATCAATTGTGGTGATATCTAGTTGCTTCAGCTCTGCTTGGGCTAAATTAAGCTAAGCTAGCAAAGTACTGCCGTGCCCCAGCCAGAGTGAGTGCACATACGGAGGCAAGACAGGCATGCATTGGCTCAGCTAAGATTAGGGAACAGTATATTTCATTATGATTTTTAGTGGTGTTTTCCTTCAACCCTAGCGTGCCAAGAGGCTCTCACCGGCATGGTACTGTGACGCTCCTTCAAAAAATATTTTAAAATGTTCCTTTTGCCTTGCAATTTTTAAAAATGTTTTTGCCACAAGAGAGCGCTTGCAAGCTGCGCTGTAACATACTGGAATCAAGCCAGAATCATCGAGATATCACGATATAAGGTAAAGTGGGACTTTTCAGCGAGCAAGATGGGAAGTTCAATAAACATCGCTCTTTGATGTTACGTTTGTTCGCTGCAGTGTTTGTGGGTACAGCACGTCTTTCCACAGCTGAGGGGTTGTTAGCAGAAGGAGTGGAACTTTACATCTGTCTATATGCCGATCCGATTCAAGGCATTGCTCGTGCTCAGGGTAAAGTGGCAACTTTATTTTAAAGATGCTATATTTAAGGATTTTTTTCCCCTGAAAGTTACTCAGTCGATCTCCACACGTTGTAGCCTTTGTAAACAACTGTGAACATACTGAATATTTGAGAATGTCATAAGCAGAGATGGGCACGGTAGCCATGAAAATTACTTAAGTAAAAGTATTGTTATCTCAGCAAAATATTACTCAAGTAAAAGTAAAAAGTAGTCATCCACATAGTTACTCAAATAAAAGTAAAAAAGTACTCCACAAAAAAGTTACTTAAGTAGAGAAAGTACTGAGTAACTTTTTGTAAAAAAAAAAAAAGGACAAATTCTTTCAAAAGATACAGAGAGAGAGCCCGAGAGAGAGAAAAACAGGGAGAGAGAGAGCGTCCGAGAGAGAGAAAGACAGAGAGAGAGAGAGTGTCCGAGAAAGACAGAGAGAGAGGGAGCGTCCGAGAGAGAGAAAGACAGAGAGAGAGAGAGAGCGCGAGAGAAAGACAGACAGAGAGAATGACAGAGAGAGAGAGCAAGAGAGAGCACCCAAGAGAGAGAGGGATATGACGTCAACATATGTGCTAACAGTTCCCAACGGCTGTCGCTAAAGGCCAAGTTAATGTAAGAGTAGGGAATTGCTGACATCTCAGTAAAAAGTACTTTTTTTCACCTCAAATTTACTCGAGTAAAAGTAGAAAGTAACACTCTTAGTAACACACGAAAGTACACACAAAAATTGTAACAGAGTAAATGTCATGCGTTACTGCCCACCTCTGGTCATAAGAACGTTTAGTTAGTAGAAACTTTGCTTATTTTTTGTATTATCCCCACATAAAAGTATGATTGTCTCTTTTCAGCTTCATATGAAAAGTTCAAAACTAAGGTGCTTCAAAAACGGAGCCAAAATGTGTATAGCAATGACTATGTTTGTTAGAGTGGATCCATGGCTATTTACAGAAAGTTAAAAACACCCCCCAAAATCCTGGGACTCTAGGGGTTGATATGACAAAAGGCAACTGTGGTTAACCTCCTTACTACCTGTCTTGTTACCATGTTCTGTAGGGGCGTGGCTTTCTGATCGTTCAATACCGACTGCAGGGGTGTGGGTGGGAGAGAGAGAGAGGTGTGGGAGGGAGAGAGAAAGAGAGAGATGGGGCAGAGAAAGAGAGATGTAATGATGAGAGGAGTGGGTGAGAGAGCGAAAAAGACGGACAGAGGGTGAGAGAGAGACACACACACACACAAAGATTTAGATAGAGG
>OMKY01243618.1:0-12701 GCA_900302395.1 Bregmaceros cantori | reverse complement strand
CCCCCCTCTCTCGGTCTCTCTCTTTCACTGTCTCTCCCTCTCACGCTCTTGCTCTCTCTCTCCCTCTCACCCCCCCACACGCCCCCGCCCCTCCCTCTCTCTCTCTCCTTCGCTCCTCCTCATCGTTCAACAAATGGCCCAGGTGCTGGTCATAGAGCTGAGTGGCTAGGAGGCAGTTATAATCAGGCTGGCCCTAGACCTGCCGTGTATACCACGCATCGTGGTATGGATGGTCTTCAGCCGCCCTCACCGCAATCACTACACCTCCTCTAAGGAACATCGATTGACGTGCCGCCATTAACCGACAGTGTTCAAGCACACGCATAGATACACATGCACACGTGCAATCACTTGACGAATGATTGTCCTCATAGTTTTTCCGTTCTCTTTTTCTAACAACCTTAGGAACCATTTTAGCTTCACTCAGCAAGGATGTTTTCAAGCGCCGCTAGACTGCAACTTCCAACTGTGAGAATGCCCATGTGCCATTTTGGATTGTGGGTGGCTGGGGGAGTTTGTTTTCAGCTAACAGTTTTCTGCTGCAGGTGAAGCGATGTCTCTAGTTCTGCAGGTCTCGTGTTCTTTGAATACTGGTACAGGGTTAATCCTGATTGATTACCTGTGCTGAGGCGGAGCCGCGGAGCAGGTTATGTTTTTGGTTGCGTTGATTTGTCCCCTGGATAACTGAAAAAGTTCAGCACTGAATACCCAATATTTAATATAATTAACCCAATATTTAATATAATTCATTTATCTTACGTGGGACCATGTACAATAACGAACATATACAGAGTGCATGTAAATGCGCCAGATTGTAGGGGCTAATTTCTATCTGAAGTTCAATATAGGCAGGTTTGATGTTACAAGACAATAGGGTATGCATGAAGATAAGAAAAACACAGGAGTACAGATAGTAAAACCTTGCAAAATGTTTGAAAAAAAAAATAAGAAACGAGAAAGGCATTCAAAGAATAGATGTGTTTACAAAATGAAGTTTGTAAACACGCCTAACTTATTAATGTTTTTATGTCAGGTCTGCTCTAAGCCATGCTTTATTATGGCTCTTGGAGGTGGTCAAGATTCCATTAATATAATTAATTATAATGTTCAAACTTAAATTCCCCATGGCTTCAATAGTAATAAATTGGGTCTGGCCCATATTTGAAAATTGAAAGGTGCTTCCGTCGTTTTGCGATGAGTTTGTTTGATGTTTCAATCCCACCGGCCACCACATCGCTTTGGATGATCAAAGTAACTTTTGTAGTAACCTTTGTGTGTGCCTCTGTGCCATCACTGCCCCTTATTTTTCAGAGTGAAAAGTGGCAATACTGGTAGTCTGGTTTAGTAAAAGACTGGCGCTTTTAATATCAAATATGAACATCCCCCCAGAAATAATGTAATAATTATAATGGTGCATTTTGCAATATTGAGTCTCGGTATTGACCAGTCTTTGAATTCATAGACTTTGATTTGAAAGCTAATAAATAAATAAATGTGTTAATTAATTAATTTAAAAAAAAATCGAAACTAGGGCTCATACAATACCAGGATATTGAATATTTGTTAAAAAAACAATGTTGTGCATCTCTAATCATCACAATTATCACTATCTCTGTCTAACTAATAATTGGATTTGTTCAGCATTACTGGCTGATGTCAGACTAGTTTTACCTAGAAAGACACTCTCATGTAGAAACTTACTTGCACATACCCCCAATGCAAACATGATCTCACACACACACACACACACACACACACACACACACACACACACACACACAGCATTGCACAAGTCCATGGACGATAACATGTTGCTAGCTCAACAGGCTGAGAGGCGCCCAGGGGCCGGTCTAATGGGCCTGGAAACCTTAATTCTGTCCAGCAGCATCCATTGAGTGGTCTTTGTCACAGCTGATGAGGGTGGTCAGTATATGGTTGTCGTGCGTGCCACTTCCAGCTCCATTAGACCTGTACATGCTGGTGTGAATGACGATCGACTTGTCCATTACCTCTCCCTAGGCGGACAGGGCGATTCTGATGTTGTCGCTAAACTGCTATACCCATTTAAGTCCCAAAGACAAGATATTGTTGTATTTTAAGATTTCCCCTGGGGCATCCAGCAAAAGCGACAAGCTTCGCGACTAGAGCCCGAGAGAGATCAAGAAACCAAGGCCCCACCGATGTAAAGGCCCTGGCTCTCAATCTCCGCGTCCGCCACGGCTGTGTTGACACCCCAAGGTTAATGCACGGGCCGACGACTGTCTGAATCAGTGTTTGCCTGAGCAATATGCCGCTCTAACGATTCTTTTCCATTGTCTGTCGGGCTGTCTCGCACGTGAATTTTACAATTTGATACAAGATTATCAGAATCTTTGATTGCTGTATGGCTTGTGCTGGCCTACTTCCTACAATGGACGAAGCACTTTTTTTGTTTTGTTTTTTTAACTATAAATTTAATTATAGGTTTCGTAAGGAACAGGGAGTTTAATTTTTGTGCTCAAAAAAAATATTATACTGATATATATCAAATATCAACAAAAATTGTTTTTTAAACTAATTTGTCGTTCATTTCCTGTGCAGAAAATTCTCCAACTCCTACCGGAGAAGATCTACAGCCGATGGCAGTTTCACAGTATCGGTATGTACTACGTATGCTGGCATTGATATTTGTGCTGAATACAGAAATGACTTGAAATTAAATGTTGAATCTGGGAAAACAAAAAGACAAAGGTGAGCTCACACTACACCTAGTAAGTGGAAAATAATTAGTCTTGGCCGTGGGGGAAGGAGAACCATAGGCTGGCTATGCAAATCAGTGTCTAATTTGAAATGCAAATCAGTAATGAAATTATGCCAGCGTGCTCATGGCGTCATGCCGGCAGAAGGACCCTTGGCACGGGCCGATAACCTCAATTAGGATGGCTTCTGCAGCTAAACGCTTCTTTTTCCTGAGCAGGCGTTATCTATTTGATCCTTAACCTGGGCTTTTGACGGCAGATATTGTAGCCTTTCTAACACTGGTTGAATAAAAAATACAACAAATATACAATACTCCAGTCCAAAACAAGAGACACATTGGCTGTGTCCGAAATCGCTCCCTATCCCCTACTCCCTACCCCTCATATAGTGCACTCACTTATACTGAGTCACTCAACAGCAACGCCCAAGATTTCGGACACTATAGTCGGCGCCGTTGAAAATTATTATAAAATATAATTATAAAAAATATAATTATAAAATTATAAATAATATAATATAATTATAAAATTCATCAAAATCATCACAAAAAGTCAGAAGTACTTACATTTATAACGATTTGCCACAGTCGGTTGCTATTTACTCCCGCTGTGCCATTTTTCTTTTAAGTTTTGGTCATTTTTAAAACGTCTCGCAATGCATTATGGGTTATATTGCTTCGTCATCCGATGCTCACTACTTTTTGTGGTGCATTGTGGGATACTTTCAGTGCACTATATAGGGTACATGGAAAATTCGGACACCCTTACAAAATGGCGTGCCTCCCATATAGTGCACTATATTGCGGAATGGGGGATAGGGAGCGATTTCTGACACAGCCACTGTGATCAGTTCTTTCTCACCGCCAAATATAAGACTTTTGTCAGGCGGGCTATATATGAGGCACTTGAAACACTGTAGTTTGAGACGGTGGTCTCAAACTGTGAGAGGCACCTACTCTGAGGGGCGCCAAAGGGCTTCACGGGAGGCAAGAGGATGTTTAACACACACAGACACACACACACTGGTATATTGGTGTTCTTTGAGTTGTAGTCATCTTGTCTGATGGCTTGAGTGACATATTGTACCCAACCTCCTCTGTATGTTTCCTGTACAGGCTCCATTCTGAAGAAGCTTTTGCACACTGGAAACTCATTTAAGGTACATTTAAGAAATGTAATGTATATTTTTGGGTCCCAATTTTACAATTTGGGGCCTAAAGTTGTCAGAAAATTAAAAAAATGTTCATTGCCACATGGAGCAGCTATTTTAATCGTTCATTCTCACTCTTCTCAAAGTATTTTTAACAATTTTGGCTGAACATGTTGAATGCTATGCTTCATAACCTTTTGTTATTTTCCCAACATATCCCAAACCATGCCGGAGTGCATTTTGTTCGCCAACAGATTGTGGTGTGTGTCCATGCACCCGGACAATGTCGGCACCGACTGTTAAGGGATAGCCCCGAAATGTGATGGAAGCATCATTTCTGTAGATAATGTGACATCACCGGGGCAATTTTTAGGGTGTTTTTGTCAGTGGCTAAGGATTAGAAGGTGCTGTTCCTGTCCAAATTTCCCTTGGGACAAATAAAAATAATCTTAAATGAGATCTTGACATATCTCAGTTAATCTACCTCTTAGTGTTGGCATACACTATTTTTAAGTGGTTTCACACAAAGGAAAGAGTCAGCAATCTTGAAAGAGTTTATGATTTATATGACATTACATTTGTATGATTTATCTTAAAACAAAATAACTATTGAGAAAACAAAGCTGAAGAAATTTGGGGAAATCCATACACCTGGTCAGACGTTATGGACCAAACAACCATCTTGAATTCAGCCATTATACAAACACATTACACCCCCTATGCCCGCTTTTTGGGGATTCTAAAAAAAACTAAAAAACTATTTCTGGAGTGCCATTGGTGGCGAGTTCAGGAGGGTGGGAAGGATCGGCGGCTATCCGTCCCGCGCGTTTGGGGGCCCTCGAAGAGTAAAGACAGTCGTTGGAGGGGAGGCTGCAGCCAATAAGTTTGCAGCCTGTTTGTCCCTGGTTGTGGCAGCAGTCAACCACACAACGGTGGAGGAGGAGAGAATGGACTCAATGACAGCTTAGTAGAAGTGTACCAGCACTTTGGCTAGGTACCTTCACCTGCCGAAGGAAGTACTTTCTCTGCCTTGCCTTGGTGTGGACTTTGTCTATTGTGTGTTGACTACAGTATGAAGAAAACATGCGTTGAATTATCATAATTACTTGTACAAATAAATGTATGGTTCTATAACCTTTAACCTCTGGACTATCATGGACTTTTTAATATTTGACATTCAGAAATGTATATTTGCTCAACAAAAACATGGGGTCTATTTTTATTAATGTTCTTATTTTTTACTTTTACTTTTTTTACTGTGCTTTGAAAGGAAACATGCTGTCTAACACATAGTTCCATGTTATGTTGCGATTATTCAAGACATGCTATTGTATTTCACTTGTATTTTCGTAGCAGAATTGCATTTGGAGAAAAAGGGTCTTTAAGTTGTTTGCCAAAATTAAAATTAAATTAAATTATTTGATAGAACAACACTGTTACCAACTTCAACCTATATATTTTGCCGGATAGTTGTTGGAGATTCAACGTGTACATAGCCTTGACAATATTTGGCACTGAAAAAGTTGAATGTTTGACTAGAGTAAGTTTGAGTGTTCATTTCTTCCAACCCTGCAGATCCGCTGCGAGGGCATCCGTCTGTTCCTGCTGTGGCTGCAGGCCCTCAGGGATAATTGTGCCGAGGAACAGCTGTTGATCTTTGCCTGTCTAGTGCCAGGATTCCCTGCCGTACCGTCCACTAGGGGGCCCTGCACACTCGACACCATCATATACAACCCCTTCTCCAGCCCTCCCGATGGTCAGAGCTCCCGATAGTCTGATCTCTGTTTGTCTTTTTTTTTTTTTTTAAGTTATTTTTTCCGACGTCAGCACCGTTTTTCCATCTTTATTGGATAGGATTAGTCGGAAACTGGGTTGAAGAGATCGGGGGTAGACATTGCAGAAATTCGACGAGCGTAGTCGAACTCGCGACACTACGGACGCTGCGGTAGACATAGCACCACTAACATGAATGGGGTCGCGTTAGGTGCGGTGTCCATAACCACTCGGCCAACGCGGACCCTCTGTTTTATTCCTCTACCCTATATGCGGTGTCTCGCCGCCAAATGGCACCCCCTCCCTAACCTTAACCAGCACAGGTATTATGGATAGTGGACTATCATAAAGGATGACTGATTAGCAGAGTGGGTGATCAATCGATTATGTAGACCAGAACCTGTGTTATGTCTGGGCACCATTGTTCCGGTAAGTATGAAACACGACTAGTGAGTTATAGCACACACTAAATCATACCCCTGCGAAGAAGTTGTCTTAAACTGTGCTTGACGGGGTATGATTTCAAACATGCACTCTGAGCTAGAGCTCGTATCGCACAGAGAAACTGCTGGATGCATTACAACTTTTGGATTGATTGACCACGCATCGATCCACCATGTTGGATCGCTGCAATATTTGTCAACATATGAATTGGAACATTATTACCCAGCATCTTCTTCTGCCACAAAATGCTCAAAACATTGATGGCTCAATCAAAGAGCGACTGTAGCACTCAGTATGCCTTTTCTTAGAACTATGTCTCGGTTGGTGAAAAGGCAGTCTGAACACAACCATAACAAATCAAATTAATTTATTCCCGGAACTAACCTGACACACACACTTTAACAATTCATAACGCACAAATGCAACTTCTTGTTCCGAGGTAAAAAGCAAATCATGGCAACCTCTTTGCAGTCAATCCCATTAGATTAATAGTCCTGAGGAGTCTCTGTCTCTCTCTGTCTCTCTCTCTCTCTAAACATAAAATGGGCTACTCGCATCAAGGATGTTGTTGCCATTGTATAATGCACTGAAGGTTGAGTGATGTTTTGTTTCCGTGCTCGTCGGCTCTAGTACAATGCAATCAATTCAGAGCCAGACCGCTCAGTCCGACTGATAAGAACGATGCGCCTCTCGGCGTGCTGCGCCGCTCCGCGTCCCCATTGATTCCAGGCGTTGTCAAATGTAGCAGCAGCGGAGACGGTCGATGCACAGTCGTGAAGTTGCTCCAGCGTTTGAGGTCACACTCCCCCATTGATTCTGTCACTCTATGCAAGCAAAGCATTGCTCTTTAATTCCAGGAAAGCTCGGTGGGAGATTTGAAAGCCTTTTCAGCTTCTCAGATGTGCGTTCCGAAAGTTCAACATTTGTCTTTCAAGATGATGGAAAACAAAACATTTTGTAGAGATCAACCGGTAAACTTTATTTCAACTCGATGTTAATGTTGATATTCGGTCTCTAATCCTCAATACTTGATACCGTGGGAAATCCTGAATGCGAAAAGTTCTTTGGTGGGGATCAACGACAACAAATGTTTAAAAAAGTGTGAGAATCCACATGGCACAATCTGTATTTAGTCAGTTGTATGCAAAACGGTGAGCGAAGCAGGGTGGACCATGGATAATTAATCAGTAGTAAGCATATTTTGAAACTGGATGGGTTTTGTGTGTCAAATTCAGGCACCTTGGTCCACTATGATGACTTTACACTTGCAGCTATACCGGAAGTGTGTATTAGAGGGTGGGGCAACCTGGCAATGTGTCCTATTTCTAGTGTGTAAACTTCCTTAACGATGTTCATACTGTCTGACATGAATAGCTAAATTATACTTTTCTTATTAAAGACAGACTAAGGTTTTTAAAATTCCTCGACTGTTTCGGTTGCGGGCTGCAACCTTCTTCATGGAGTTGGTGTTCAGTTGTCATGGTGACGCCCCATCTGTATCACTTCCTTGTAGGCATGTTCCGGCCGATGTTCCCGCCAATCTGACTCTACCGGGAACGTCGGCCGAAACATGAAACTATATAAAGTATAATGTAGTGTGTAAACTTGTCTGTAGGGTGTTACAAATCTGTGTAACTGTGTGTATAGCCAAGGTGGTTCCTGAGGAGATCACGCCCCTGGTCCCTGCAGTGTCGGGGGAGAAGACTGCTGATGATCCAACCTGCTACATCCTACAGACTCTGCTGAAATTCATGGTCACTCAGGTGAGTATGTGTATGCTGCGTTGGGAAAGCTATCTTTTAAACCTAATGCCTTACAGTTACTCATTTAAAATTGTAATTATGTGCTGGCTCTGTGGCGCAGTCGGTTAGACTGCTACATCCAGCACATATACAGTCCTGTGCCTGTAGTTTGAGTTCATGGTTTTCCCAAAACTCTCTCATTCCCTTTCGCACTATCATAAAAAATAACTATTATTATATTTTGTTTATTGGTGGTTCCAATTTATTAAATTGTTACTACCATGAATAATGATATTAATCATAATAATTGCATGCAAGTATATTTAAAAATAAAATAAAAATCTTTTATCGTTTTAATTTGTGCCCAAATATTCCTCTGGCCAGATTTCTACTTACGATGTCCCTTCATTAGCTTAAAGTGTTTTGCGTTGTTGTGTGGCGGGTCTCGCAGGCCTCCAGCTTGGAATGGAGGAACAGGGATGTCCAGGACACAGGTTTCAGGTTCCTCTTCAGCCTGTTCAAGAAGTACTACCTAATCCACCTCTTCCCGTCCTTCACCAAGCTCACCAACCTCTACAAACCTCTGCTGGGTATGGCTCCCCATGGAACAATAGATCTGTTTTTACAACACATATAAATAAATAAATAAAAATATAAATAAATAAAACAAATATTCTTTTTTTCCCGGCATTAGCACAGATTTCCCATTTTATTGAATAGGGTTAGTGCGAAAATGGGACGAAAGAGTATCCTGGCAAGTCAGAACCAACTACTGTAATCATCCACGCATCAAAGTTATCCAATCACAGCACAGTAGGCGGAGTAAGTGACGTGGGCATGTAATATACCAAACTCCGCCCATGTCTCCTCTCGCAGAGAGAACTGCCTCAATGTGCCTCTGATTGGGCGGTTGTCCCAACACCCGATAATCTGATTTGTTGGATTCACTCGACACCAGACCCAATGTTCGTTCCTGTCGCATGCAAGGCGTGGACGATTCGTTGGTTCTCGCTTTCCAGGCTGGGGGAAGAGAAGTCGCGACTACCTGGGAACTAAATAACGGGCACCATACATGTGTTGGATGCTGGGGCCTACCGACTGCACTACAGAGGCAGCACATATTTAACTTTTTATAAAAATGTAAATTTGTGTGTGTATTATGTGTTGTATGTAAGTGTTGGAGTCATCATCTCCAAACGAAACGAAATTAGAGGTATGCAGCTGGTGCCGACTGCTAACGGGATATCCCTGATACGCATTAGAAGCATCAATAAACCCCCACATTTATTCTACTGACCACCCAGCTGCTATATGACATCACAACTGTGATGTCATTTTACATGCTGAACGTCACTACCACTGACTGTGATGTCTTAAAGGATCTTCCAAGACGGACGAGACGGGGGCGGTAGCCCACACAAAACGATTACATCCCCATAGCATAGAGTTTCGGGGATATAGTTATTGAGGCAAATGTCTTTTTTACTCTTATATTCATAATTATTTTTCATCTGAAGAATTGTTGGAGTTTTTGGTAAAATATATGACGGTTGCAGCCCTTACAAAGGGGAAAGGCATTCCAGTACCTCCACATGATGTATTGACACCCTTCTTTAGGAGATTGTCAATCTCATCAAAACCTAGCCGGAAGCTTGTCGCTTTTGCTGGGTGCACCAGGGGGAATCTTACAATGAATGAACATGATGTGTCGACGCTCTTCTTTACATGCTGTCAACGTCAAGCTAGTGAATCTCCTCAAAAGTAATGGTATTTTGTATAGCACTGAATGCACTGCACAGAAGACGCAATTGTTGATTGTATGAATTGTGATTGATCTAATGTATTTGTGCATTACCAAACCATCACTTTGCGTACCTCAAGGCCTACAGCTGGCTGTACTAGTCTCACTGCTCGCTATAGATCTCTTATCTCAAGGTCTTGATCAAGAACAATATCTACCACCACTACACCAGTTCTCTGTACCAACCCCCGCCCACAACTGCCCCCTAAAGCCCCTTTCCCTTCCTTTTTCCCCCAGATTAATTTTCGTAACGCAGTAAATAAGTTACTTGCCCAAATACTTTTTGTTACTATTTAGTTAATTTAATGTTCCAAAACCCAAAGTGTAATAATAAAACAAACACATCAAATATTATATTGAATCTTTTGTTCATTAATGATTTGAAGTTTAAAGCCGACTTCCAATAAAATGAGTTTAGTAAAACTACATTTTCTTGGTTTGGGTCTTGAAAAGCTGCTGAAATACAACAAAAAGTAACTAAAAATAACTGAGAAAACCCAAATCTAACTCCCACGTTTGTTCATACAATCGCCGTTTCATTAATGATCGAAATACACATGGTAGACACCATGCAACATGAGATTCGCAACAAAAAGTAACTAATGAAATGAAGTGAGTTACTTTTACAATAAACTAGTCACTAAATCTATCATAGTTACTTTTACGTGGCTAAGTCGGTAATCAGTAGTTGTATTAATTTTGTATGCAGTAATTGTGGCGACGCTGCATATAAGTACATTCAACCTGTGCTGTAGACCTCCCGCACCACAGACCCAAGCCTCTGTACGTCCCTGTGACACGGAACAATGAGAGCACGTTCTGCACGCGGGACCAGTACCTGGCACCACGCGTCATCTTCATCAGCTGGCTGGTCACCTTCTTCCTGGAGAAGAAGTACGTCAGCACTGCGTCGGCCACACAAGGAGCCCGCAACGGCAGCGAGGTTCTCCCAAAGCTCATCCAGGTATGCAAGACACACTCACAGGATTGGGTAATAATGGACATAGATGATTGGTTGGCCCTCAGAAACTACCTTGTTAAAATGATAGAGGACTGAAAATTCAAACTGAAACATGTTCTTCCTTGTCCTAAGATTACCTGATCCGTGTGTGTGAACGCAGCTGTCCAATGTTGACATCCCCATAGAAATCAACTACGTTGGGTGGCCTAAGTCACTACTAGATAAAAGCTGATCGCTTCCAAACTGTTTCCGTATTTCGATCATGTATGTCACTTGTTATGTGAGATTCAATTAGTTACACAAAAATCAAATGTGGGGGTTTTCTTAGTGGAAAACGGGGAATATTTTGTGGAAGGTCCTCCGCAACTTGTAACATTTGCTCACTAACCCGGCAAACACAATACAAAGGACTGTATTTGTATAATTCTTTCTTCAATGAATGAATACACACAAAAATCCCCCTGTTTTCCACTAAGAAAACCCCCACATTTGATTTTTTTTCAACCAATTGAATCTCATAAAGCAAGGACATGAGCAAAATGCGTAAACAGTTTGGAAGTGTTCAGTGACTTTTATCTAGAGGGATGTCAACATTGGGCGGCCACACGAGCGCGAACATGCGTGCACACGCACAAATCGCCGGCAATGTATAAGTAATCTTAGGAAAACATGTTTCAGCTTCAATTTGCGGTAGTCTAGCCCTTGAGGGGAATCAAGTGTTTTTGCATTTTTTTTTAGAATGTTAAATTGTAATTTGTCATCTTTAAAGATAAATAATTGACACACACTAACTAGTTTAAGCTTTTGGACTGCATATCCCAGAACCTTGGATAGACTGCATTGCTTCAGTACAAAGGCACCCTCTGACCTGCTCTGCTCACTTCAGACGGTGACTGCAGGCAGTGGCGGTCAGGAGAAAGGCAGCAGCGGGGGAAGCATCTCCTCCGGCGGCGACGTGGAGCCCAGCGGGCCTACGGGAGAACCAGACAAAACTCACTCAAACAGCAGCACCTTGTCAGACCGGCGAGCCAGCGACTCCAGCCTGTGCTCCATTGAGGAGGAGCAGCGCTGCGTCTACGACATGGTTCACGGCATCCTCATGTCCACACGCGACAACATCAACTTTGTCAACGAAGTCTTTCACCAGGTAGCTCAGAAAGGACATGTGGATATTGAATTTAGAAATAATTTGATCCTTATAATTTGATTTCTGTGACTCGTCAATCAATCTACAGTTGACGTGTGTTCACTGTTTTTCGAAAGATTTGGCTAAAAAATAACACCTCCACAATATGCGCAATATAAAACAAAGTTTTATCTGAGAGGAAATAACTGATTAGTTATTGATTATTAAGTGAAATGCCCCTTTTTTTATTGCACAAAAACATTAGTAATTATCAATTGGAATTATATGTTCAATGTTAAATTGCTAAAGTATTTGATAGCTGCATCCCAGCAGTGATTGTTGGCTCTTCTCACGGCCTGCGCTCATAGATGTGAACTTTTTTCAGTTTTTCATCATCTTTTCCATCTTCCTCTCTCGCTCTCTCGCTCTCTCGCTCTCCGTCCCTCTCGCTATCCCTTTATTCATGAACCTCTATGTTGGTAACTCTAGTGCTGCTGTTTTGTAAGTCGGACTATGTCTCCCTCTAGCGGCTGATGGAGAGCCTTGCTATTGCCTAAAACGATGCAATAACCATGGAACAGTGTTTGTGCGTGTCTCTATTATAACGGGTGGTTAAGTGCATTAATTATCTAACTTTTCAAATGTCTTACTTGTCGTGTTTCAAGTAGCTGCTTCAGCTAGCAGAAGTCTATGCATCAGTCCTAAAATGAAGCAAATCAGGGATTTTGTTGGTTAAAATGTCGAAGGAATATGGAGTGAGTAGATTAATTACTTGGAGAGCTAAAAAATATGAATACAAAAATCAATCAATCAATAAAAAAAGTGTGTGTGTGTATATATATATAGAGAGAGAGAGACTGAGAGAAAGAGAGAGAGAGAGAGAGAGACAGAGAGAGAGAGAGAGAGAGAGAGAGAGAGAAAGAGACTGAGGAAGGGTGGTGTCTTGGAAGATGAGGGGTGGTCATG
>OMKY01243616.1:0-19519 GCA_900302395.1 Bregmaceros cantori | reverse complement strand
ATGTGTTTTAAACTTGCACGGACATATCTTTATAATGGGGTTGCATATACAAACCCTGTGAGGTTAGCGCAGAGTGCTGTCCATTTGAGAACTGTTCTTATCTTCTTGTATAGCCTTGTGGTTATAGTGAGGTTGTACAGCAATTTGGATTCAATGATGTTGTATGTTGTTGAGTTCGGGGGGTACTTCCAGGGTCTGAACGTCACGTCCGGTGTCATTTAGTTCGCTGTGTTTTTGGCAATTTTTCAACATCTTTATTCGGAGGGTTATTTAAAAATTGTGGTGGTAACTTGCGGTGTGATATTCCTCTCCCAAATGTTATCGTGCGGATCTGTGACCCACAAACGCATGATTTAATAATCAGTGCAACTCGTTCCATTGTCTCATTCCTTTTGGAAGGACCAGTAGAAGCAGCCTGCCTATTGGTCCAGAAGAACATGTGACCACTCGGTGAGTAACTTTAAGTCGGATTTTGACTGTATTTCATCAATATTTATGTAAAATGACAAACGATGCAAGGGAGATCATGTGTAACTGGTCACACAGCGACATATAGTGGTCAGATTTTGAATTGTTGAGCATTTTGTGTGTTTTTTGTGAGCCACCGCGGTCCACTACGACGAGTTTAAATGGAACTCATAGAGACATCGGAAGTGTGTTTAATCCTGGCGGGACAAAATGCCAGCCCCCTGTATTTCGCGGGTAAACTCGTCTATAAATACGATAAAATATTAAATAAAATATTATCACAGCCCACACAGTGCTTTGCTTCCCCTCACGGTCATATAAGCACGTCCGCTTGTCCCCTCTGTCTTGTCCTCGTTCACACTAACGCTGTCAATAAAGTGAGAAATTGGCGCTAGTGCCGAAAAAAATAACGTTTTTATAAGTTATGAACATCTGTTCATGACGTCTTTTTAAAACACATTTTCATGTGTTTTCAAAATATTTTTAATATTGTTATTAACATCATGGAAGCACGACTTGAAAAGCACTGTTATATCCACACATTCCATTGATTGGAGAAAAGGCTAATCAAAACCAGAGATATGCAGTCGTTGCTGACTGCTAAAGGGATATCCCCGAAACACGAGCATCAAGGAAATACACTATTCCTGGAAACCCAGGAATAGTGTAGAGCCATGCATTCTGTAGGATTCAACAGTTTCTGTCAAATAATTCGAATTGTGACGTCACAGGGGTCTTGTATAGAGGGTGCTTCCCAGAGTGTTGGCATACAAGATTTTATGCCTGTGTTATAACGCAAAGAAAAAGCAACAGATACATTATTAACTTTATGACCTCTGTCAATCCCACTAATCACTTTATGACCTCCACTACATCCCCACCGTGTGCCGTCATCTGCGTTCATTGCACATAGACTGCCTTGTACCATCCAGACGATGATGTTGATGTAATGGCACAAATAGACTCTTTACAATGCAACTTGTGTGGAAGAAAATGCAACCCGCTCGCTGAGCTAAAAAGCCTGGTATGGCCTGGATGAGCAAACAATTACAACACCATTTTATCTATCTACTCGTAGTATACAAATCAAAGCGTAGATGCCCATTCTTTTGTTACATTTGTGCATGTACACTAGAGATTGAAAAGGAAATTATTTTTTAAAACGTTGCATTTCGAACGATTCAGGTTTAACGTTTACGTTCTCGGAACCGTTCTGCCACGAAAATAACTGTCCTGAACCAGTTCGGAACGCAAACATTTCGTTCGTTCTTGAAGTTCCTTATGGTGTGAAATGTCAAGTTTAAATACAAAATATATTTGGTGCATGATGCATGGGGCTTGACGACTGACAGTGAAAGTTAAGGGAAGTAGTCACTGTTTTTGTAATGTTCCATTTCTGTTCCGGAACAGTTGAAGAAATATTTTTTCGTTTCCGTTTCCACTCCTCGTAAAATTCTGTAAAATTACGTTCATTTTTGGTTTTTGGTTTTCGTTTTCATTCCTTGAAACGATTCAGAGCCCTGGTGTACACAGTGTGTGTGTGTTACAATATGAGTGAGAGAGAAAGTGTGGGAGTGAGAGAAAGAGAGAAGGAGAGGGCATGTTTTTCTTGAAGTGAAGCTGAGGATGGTATTCATACATGTAGCTGCAAGCTATAGAGTGTGAAGCTCATTAAATGAATGTATTGTGACGTGACCTGTTTAACAATGTTACCGCAGCAGTGATGAGCATCTTTAGCTAGCATCCAACACCAGATCCCCAACAAGACTTAACTCCTTCCAAGAAACATCAGATCACCTACAAAGAACAAATATTATACCGCCTACAAACATCAGATCCCCAAAACGGTTAGGGTTTGGGTTAACGTCCGACACCTCATCAACACTTAACATCCGACCCCTTATGAAGAACCAGCTTCACATCCCCTACCAAGAACATGCAGCAGACCCCCACCAAGACTTAACAACAGATCCCCTACAAAGAACAAATATTAAACCCCCTACAAACATCAGATCCCCAAAGGGGTTAGGGTTTGTGTTAACTTCCGACATCTCACCAACACTTAACATCTGACCCCTTATTAAGAGCCAACTTCACATCCCCTACCAAGAAAGGCAGCAGACCCCCACCAAGACTTAACATCACATCCCCTACCAAGAACAAGGAGCAGACACCCACCAAGACGTAATATCCCATCCCCTACCAAGACCAGACCCCTCAAATGGCTGATTAATCAAGTATCAGAATAGTTGTTAGTACTGACAGCCCAAGTACGGACACACACACACTGGTGTCTAACTATGCTATGGGCCCCCCTCCCAGGGCTTGAAAACGAAATTATTTTTTAAAAAGTTCCATTCTGAACGGATCAGGCAGGCCTATGTTTATCGTTTTCGTTCTCGGAACCGTTCCACCACCAAAATATTGGTCCTGAACCGGTTCGGAACGCAAAAATTGTGTTCGTTCTCAAAATGCCTTATATTGTGCAATGTTACGTTTAGATATAGTTTATACAAAATAAATTTGGTGGACTTTCAAATTTCATATTAACGCCATTACATTTTCTTCCTCGTCTGTCCACAAGATGGAGCCCCAGGTGCATAGGTTTTGACGACTGACAGTGAAAGTTTGATGGATGCACAACCGGAAATAGTCTCCCAGACATAGGAAATGATCAAATATATAGAGAACAGAAAAAAATGTTTTTAACCGGTTTGGTGGATTTCATAATGTTCCGTTTCTGTTCCGGAACAGTTGAAGGAATCTTTTTTCGTTTCCACTCCTCATAAAATTCCATAAAATTCTGTTCGTTTTCGGTTTTCGTTTCCGTTCGGAGCCCTGCCCCCTCCGACACTCATAGGTATTGATTCAGACAGTCGTCGTCCCGTGCATATACCCTGGGGTATCAACAACTGTGGCGGATGCGGGGGTTGAGAAACTGGGCCTGTGTATCGGGAAGGTCAGGTTCTGAACCCCTCGAGCTGGTTCTAGTCACGACTCTTGTCGCATTCACTGGATACCCCGGGGGAAATCTTAAAATACAACACACACACACCAAGACACAGACACTGATTGACACACCAGCGCATACACACACTGACCCACCTACGATAGACACACACTAACACACCAACAAACACAGCAACACACACACATGCACACTGACAGACAAACCAGCACATACACACACTGACACACCAAAAGATACACATACACTGACACACCAACACACACACACACCAGCACACACATACACACACCAGCATGCACACTGACACCAACACACACAGCATCACACACTGATACACCAATACACAAAAACCAATACACACAGACACACACACTCAAACAGAGCCCCGGTCTCTGAAGCCTACCTTTCAGTGGTTCTGAAGGACATTTGGCATCTGGTGAAACTTTAATGAGGTCATGAATTAATCAATGAGAGAACATGAAGGTTTGAATGACTCACGGCTAAGTTAATGGAAATTACTGTTTCAGGTAGATCACACCTTGAAACATACTAACGTCAATCTGGAAAGCCTTCAGGCTGTGCTTTGTTGGGAGTTTTGGACCAGCTTTCTCTTAGCAGGGGTAGTGATGCGCCCTCTGGTGGTATTCACTGGGGTGGAAATTTGGGGGAATTACAGACCCTAGAAGCAGAGGTTCAAGTTCATTGTGTTCCCAAAATGCAAAGCACACGGATTTAATGGTTTTGTGAACATGCGTTTGAACGGGTGGATTTGTTCCAGATTCAGTGCATTAATGCTCTAGGATAGGTTCATGAACATTTTGAGATTTTGGAGGCTGCAAGATGGCCATATTTTTGTTTGGTCCATAACTTCTGACCACCTTCAACAGTCGGCAAGACTGCTTAGGCCTAGTTTTTACTCTGGGGCTCAATTTTTACAGTAGAAATTGTGAGTTTGTCCTTGTGGTAGTCGTACAGGACAGTGCGGCAGAGCGTATATTAAGGGAGTGAAGTGATTTAACCGACAGGCTGCACAGCCTATAGCAGTAGGTATTTGACTGGTATTTATGTTCAGACTTACAACTTACTTAACCACTAACAGTGCCAGGTTTCAACCTTCCCAACCAACCAGCATGCTTTTAGGGACCATTTCTTCTTCTGTTGTACGCATCGTTGTTTTTTTGTGCACACGTGAACCCGTGCAGTCACAAACCTGCTAACAACGCCCACTCTCAGAATACACTCACATACACTCACATACGTCCTTGCTTACGGAAAATCATGACCCTGACGCCACCTTCCACCCCCGGATCCCGCATAAAAGTGATCTAACCTATGCTTTATACTAAATATAGTAAGACATTGCATGTAAAGTTTGTGGAAAATTCCTGGATTCCTTCGTGATCTAAATCAGCTGTAAACATTAATGGCCCACTTCTGGTAAAAACATATATGAGCATCCGTCCATAACTCTTTACGATAGATACGATACTTTATTTCGTCACACATACATGTACGTACAGTGAAATTCTTCCTCTGCATTTAACCCATCCCTGAGGAGCGGTGGGAAGCCGCGCCCGGGGGCCAACTGCAGATTGAGCCAGTGCCTTGGCCAGGGGCACTGACTAGAACATGTTTTGGTGGTGGGGGAAACCGGATTGCCCGGAGGAAACCCACACAGACACGGGGAGAACATGTAAACTCCACACAGAAAGGACCTGTCCGGGTTGGGATTCGAACCCAGGACCTTCTAGCTGTGAGGCAGCAATGCTAACCACTGCGCCATCGTGAGCAAAAAAAACAATAGAGATACGCAACAGAAAACATAACCTCCTTAGCAGAGGTAACCACTTAATTTGGAAATTCATCATTGAATTATTCAATGATTGAAGTTAATTCTCACAGCTCTACTGTACATTGCCATTCCGCAGGCATGCACGCGTGGTGTCAGGCCTTAATCAGGAGCGCCAGCCTCCGCTTCCACACGTCCACACGTCCACCCCCAGCGCGGCCTCCTCCATCCCCGATGCGCAGTGGCATCCCAAGGCCATGCCAGAGACCACAGCCTGTATCTCTGAGTTGAATATTCACCGGCAGAACAGGGCGCGGTGGAACCACTTATAGAACACCGACCCATCCCGCTGCGGTTTCTCCTGACGTTCCCCCGCGACTCCCGATTTAGCATCGCATGTCTCCCAAGTCGACGGAGCTTAATTAACTGCCCGCGCATTGCCTCGCAGACTCATTCGGCATGTGCGTGATTGAACCCGGTAATTATGTTTGTTCTCCCACACTCACCTCCTCTTTGAGCAGCCTGGCAGCAGAGGGTAAGAAACTCTGTCTGTGGTGACGAGCACCTAACCGTTTACTTTTAGTATAAATTGAACGCTACAAGCGGCCAGGTCGTGTTAAGATAAGATACTTTATTTCGTCACACATACATACATGTACAGTGAAATTCGCATTTAACCCATCGCTGAGGAGCGGTGGGCAGCGGTGGGCAGCGGTGTGCAGCCGCGGCGCAGCGCCCAAGGGCCAACACCAGATCGTGATCCAGTGCCTTGGCCAGGGGAACTGACTGGAGCAGGTTAACTACAACATGTTTTTGGTGGTGGGGGAAACCCACGCAGACACGGGGAGAACATGTAAACTCCACACAGAAAGGACCTGTCCGGGTGATTTTTAAAAATTACGTTATTTATAATAATAATTCAGTCTATTTCACTCTGAAATCAAGTGAAACCAAGAACATCTACACACTGAGTGAGTGTGTGTACAGAGAAAGGTGTGCCTTTCCTTTTTTCAAAAGTACTTTTTGACTCCTTTTTTTTGGTGTCAACACCAGAAATAATGTGAATTGTTGCCAGAAAAGACAGACCATGCAGTAAATGACATCTGCTCGGCAGCCAGGGTGAATCGTGGGTGAAGTAAAGTCAGCAGAAAATTGAAACGACATGGTTGGTGGTGAGGCGTGTGTCTGCAAAAAGGTTTTGTTTTTTTTTTCCCTCGTGAGACCTGCACACCGGCAAATGTCAAAGGGACATGATGGAGTCTTGATCCCTCGGCGAGCTCCAAAAATGGCAGAGATATCTGTCGGCTCGATCCGAGAAATCTCGACAACTTGACAAGGAGGAATCTCCGAGATATAGACAACAGATAAATAAAGCTGGGGTGAAATTTGGAATAAAAGCACATCACGCATACTTGGAGCTGGGAGATTTGGCTAGTCGACTAGTCCTGGTAATCAAACCACAAAACGCATTCTCTTGATACATTTTCCACATGTCTTTATAGATTATTCAAAATATATTTTGTGATATTTTCAAAACATTTTTTGTAGATTCTATCAAAGTATTATTGATGTGGAAGTAAGTACAACCTTGATATTGTGGTTAATACAATTGATCATATATGTTGCCCTAAAAACTTGAAATATCTTGTGAAAATTGTGAGTGAAACATACATGTAGTGAACATTTTTCCAAAATTTGCAAATCTTGTGATGAGAATATTCTAACTTGGTGAACAACCATCTACCATTTTTCAGAACCGTGGATAGTGATCGACACACCATGCTGGTGTAAATGCAATTTATATTTTATAGCACAGTTTCCATTAACTTATATAGTATAGCACAGTAGTGCAACCAAAGGTGGGCAGGTTAATCGCTTTCAGGGTAGTATTAAGTACCCCCCACTTCATGTGTCATCGTTGAAACTTCTGCAGTGTCTCATACAGTGCACTTGTGTCAGAATATAGTGCACTGCTTCAGTACAATCATCTGTCGTGTTTTAGTGCTGTCTAAAATCGAATAGTGTGTTTTTCTGCAATGTCAACATCATTACATTTCCATTACGTAGTCAACATTGCAGCCGCTTATTGCGTGCAGTATCTAACATAGTAGGATTGATTGCCCAAATGTGGGCCATTTTTTGCCACTTCGTAATGTGTAACAGACAGTTGCTTGATGTGGAACAGTGAAATGTAGTGTTGAACAGTTGAGCTTAAAGCTAGACCCATTACCATAGTTTGCTTTTACCATAGTTTCACTGAACATTCATTAGTTTAAGGAGGAGCCAGAGCCACTGGAGCTTAGGTGTTCCACATTAGGCAGTGGCTCACATTAGGATGATCCACCCTACCTAATTTGAGACACGATGTTCAGTTGGCGCAGCAACAGCACATGGTAAGCTTGTAGTAGAAGTCTACTATCCCAGCTACCATAGCTAACCAGTTTGTGCTGGCTCCTGGATGGAGCCAATGAGACCATGTCGAGGCTTGTGTTGTGTGAAGGCACTCTGCCAGGCTGACACCTGTGTAGGGTTTAGTGTTCTATCATGTCTGTTTGTCTGTGGCAGCCTCTCTCCGGAGCATGTGTGCGTGTTGGTGTTTGTGGTTGTGTAGTGTAGGGTGGGGAGTGTGTGCCTGTGGTTGCAGTGTATGGTAAGTGTGTATCTGTGTTGTCGGGAGTGTGTTGAAGTGGTGGTGAGCTGCTAGGAAGCCCTGGCAGATATGTGTGCACATTTATCAGACCGGCTCTGAAGCGCGTCGTGTGGTGACAGCGCATGCCCTGTGCTTCTCCATGCTGCTCTGACAAAATGGCTGCTTAGAGTTTCCCAGTTTGTCTTTCTGCCTCTCTCTCACTCTCTCTCTCACTCCCTCTCTCTCTCTCCCTCCCCTCTCTCTCTCTCTCTCTCTCTCTCCCTCCCTCTCTCTCTCTCTCTCTCTCTCTCTCTCTCTCACTCTCTCTCACTCTCTCTCGCTCTCCCTCCATCTTTGTATCAGGCTCTCTGTCTCGGACTTTCTCTTGAACTTTCCCTCCCCCTCTCCTCATCTCTCTGTCTCTTGCTCTCTCTCTCTCTCTCTCTCTCTCTCTTTCTCTCTCTCTCACACAAACACTGTTGTTCACTCTTTTTGGCTCTGAGAAAGACTGGCGAACACCTGTTCCGGAAGCTAACAAACTGCTGTCTCATGGTTATCTGTCTCCCTGCACAGCACAAGCTAAGGCAAAAGTTGAGATTTATTTTTGTTCAGAAAATACAAGGGAAAAATGTTTAACCAACAAAATGATACTTGGATATGATGGCATCTATTTTATCTGAACTTGGTGCATTGCTATCTCCAAAATGAGTCAAATATGAACATCATGTACTGCGAGTTCACTTTGGGCCATTAGCGCCTCTGGATATGACTCAATGCCACTATACTATATAATAAATAATAGAAGGAAAAGATAGTTGTCTCTCAGCGTGAATCAGAAACTGTACAACTAAGAAATTAAATAAATAAATTAAACAATCTCTTCATTTAAAATGACTGGTGTCGGTAAAGGATGTCTTTAAGAAGCCCTTTCCTATGTTATAACTTGTAAGAATACGGGAGGCCACCCCCCAGCCCTTCCAGGTCCCTTATGTGGTGTTTCCATGTTCTCCAGATGTCTGCGTGGATTTCATCAGCGCACCCCGTTCCCCCCACCCAAACCCCCCCTACCATCAAATAGCAAGTTCTAGTTACCCTGCTTCGGTCAGTGTCCCTGGCCAAGACACTGGCTCAGGCTCTGAAGCTGTCCCCCAGATGCTGCACTGCGGTTGCCAGTGACTTCTTCGCGGACGATGACGTGTTTGTGGTGTGCGCCCCAGAGACGTTCCACTACTCTCAGGATGACTTTGTGTTGGACCTCAGTGGTGAGGGAGCAGGTACAACATGTGATGATGTATATACTGTATATATTGTAGATGCTGTATATAGCTACTCTTTTTTTCTATTATACACACTTAAAAACCTGATCCTCCACAGATGGGTGGTATTTGACTGTACATGCAAGTATGTGTGGTTTAATCATACTGACTTCTACTGTACTCTCCTAAGGCAATAATTGCATTTTTATTTAATAACATTAGTTTTAGCGTTGCGAGCTGTCTGTTTGAATGAAGCCTGCATTGTGATGTGATGAGGAGGTGAGGGGGTCAGGTCTTCCCGTCTTTCATGTTTAACGCTTAACGATGTGGTTGAAGACGAGTGTGGGTCGGAGGGTTCTAATCACAGCTGGAGTGGGAGGAACATGAAGGGTGGATGTGTCACAGCTCATATCAGACTGTGCGTAATGTGGTGCTCAATACTGCTTTGGGCGCTGCACGCTCACACACATGTTTTCATACACAACACCAGAGATGGCAAAAGTACCCACATTTCTTACTTAATCCTCTAATTCCCAGGACCAGAACAGGCTCTCTTTTAGGTGATTTACCATGTCTCAAATAACCATGGATAAAGCCTTTGAAACAAAATCATAGCTATACACATTTTGGCTCCTTTTTTCAAACTAGCATAGCTATCACCCAAAAAACCTCGCAGAAAAAATCTTGGCCTTTGTAGTGAAGTTATAGAATTAAACATGAGACGTAAAAAAAAAACATGAAAAAAAGACCACATTTTTCCCAGGTGAATTTTATGAAATCCGCTGTAGATTCTAAAGTTTTGAACTTTTTATATGAAAATCATCCTAGTTGGGTCTACATTCTATGCTTGGTGCTAAGAGTAAAATACATTTGTGAAAAAACAACTTGAGTAAGACTACAAAGTACTGATTTAAATATCTACTCGAGTAAGGTTAAAAGTACAGGCTCAGAAACATACTGAAAAGTATTTTTGAAAGAATAAAGTAAAGAGTAAAAAAATGAAATTGTATATAAAATGCACTTTTTCAATGATAGTTTTCCAATGTTTGAATAAATAGCTAAACAACTAGCCTAACTTACTTCACTTAATGCTCATAAATCCCACTATCCTGAAATTAATGTCTGTTGGCATTAGCGCCCCCTACTGGCTCATTCACACTATGTCACTACCACCTACCATTGGTGCGCAAAAAAAGTAACGAACCTGTTTTGGGAAAAGCAAGGAGTAGAAATACAGCCATTTTTGTTAAAAAATCTACTGAGTAAGTAAAGTAAGTAAGTAAAAAGTCATCAAAGAAAAAGGTACTTCTAAAAGTACAGATACATGAAAAAAATACTTAAGTACAGTACTTAAGTATTTGTATTTCTTTACTTGCCATCTCTGCATAACACATCCTGCTGCATGAGTGTAAATATGAACAGACATTTATAATAAATGACATTGATAGCAAATGCTCTCAACTACAGACTAGTAAAAGGAATTTGCGAAACGGAGTACCGTGGGGCAGAAAGGATCCAGAGAGAAGCCGGTCGGTTCTAGCCACTTTCATTTCCGTCCAATCCGCCTCACGCTAACGCTGTGAATCTTTTGGACGGATTTGTGAATAACATTAATGTATCGTCAGGTCTACAGCAGGAACATTTTGGATCGAGAGAGAATGAGATTGAAACTGCTGGGAAGAACAATTGAAGAGTGGGACCAGCACACGGAAGAGAAAACTTCAACAGAGCTGAGAAGAGATATCCCCTCGAGAAATACACGCCACACTGTTTTTGGCCCTTTTGGTTGGGAATAGTAATTAGAGACAGACTCAACTTCAGAATCGGAATGAAGTTTTATTGTCATTTGGAATGATACAACATAACAGACTAGGATGTTTTCTTGGTACAGGTGCTAGACATAGCAATAGGCAAAGTGTGTGCATTAAGAAGTGCAGGCACACGTGACAAATACATTCACGCGGACACACATACACCAAGACACACACGCACTTGGTGTCGCCACTCGTCAAAGGCGTGGCATATCGCCGAGGCGGGATATTGGGGTGTTGCGGCAGCCTAGTGAGAAAACGAACACCCTTTACTAGGGCTGTGGGAACAGACACAAAGATCATAGTGCCGTGTTCATGGCAGGGTTGTCGACCCGGGAATATCACGCCGTTGCAGTCAGAACGAGGCCTGAGTGTAGCGATGAGAGTGTAGATCTACTGCCCTCTAGTGATAGTTTGTGAAGAGGTTTATGCTGATACTAATATGAATAAACATGAGTAAACATACTTATATTTAAATAATATTGAATTATTAAACTATTGTAACTTTGTAAAATCCTTTAAAGCGGACTTGAGTTTGTGCTTGTTTGTGCTCTGAAATAATAATCATTTTAGTAGACACCTACGATAACATTCTCCACGATGCTTAATGGTTATTATTATCAAGGTGTAAAATACTTTCACGTTCACCCACTTGGAGGCAGTAGTATTCTGATGAGCACAGAGTTACAGATATGTTTCCCTGCTATACTGTAATGGTGATGATTTTTTTTTCATTATTACACACACTGAAATTACTGTTACCAAGGTGGACTGCATGGTGAAATATTTTAGGCCATATCGACCCAGCTCTATGATGTGGCTGGCTAGCTAGTTAGTCAGCTAGCCGACTAGCTAGTTAATCTAGCCAAGCAACTAAGTGACTAATTAACTAACTAGGTAGCTAGCTAGCTAGTGAATTATTTTTTCTCATCTTTCTATTCCTCTAAGCAAAAGTCAAAGTATCTCCACATCTATCTGCGTTTAGCTGTCTATTTATTATCTCTCTCTACAGAAATCCCATTCTAAAACCATGACCCCATTCACCTCAAACTCACCGCCGTACAGCAACCACCTGTCAAAACTAAAGTCCAACCTTCAGTGGACTTTGCAGGAGTCGGACGTTCACGCTGTTAGAATTCAATAAATGGAAGGATGCTGGAGAGGTCTGAGATACGCACACTGAACAGCGTGCACAAAAACACGGAGCGCTGTGTTTTGTTGTGTCTCCAAGAAATGGTGAAGCGATGGGCGTCTCTGCGTCCTTGAGGCGGCTCACTGACATTATGCGTCGCCGTTGCTTTTTCTGACCTCAGGTAACATGTATAGGAAGTGCTACATACTTGTACTTTTTCAAGGTTTCATAAGTTTTATTACAGAAACGGCAGGTATAGTGTGTGTGTGTGTGTGTGCGTTGTGTATAAGATTTCCCCCGGGGCATCCAGCAAATGCGACATGCATCTCAGTAAGAGCCCGAAAGAGGTCAAGAGACCAGCATCACTGAATGCAAAGGCCCAGTGTCCCTCAAGAGAATAGCCTCACTGAATGCAAAGGCATCCTTGTCTCAACCTCCGCGTTCGCTGAGACTGTTGATACCCCGGGGTGTTTGCAACGGGCCGACGACTGTCTGAACCTATACCTCTGAGTTTTGGAGGGTGGCCGAGACTCACCAAACCTTCAGTGGGGGAAAAGTGGGGATGGATCGGACATACTCTTAGGAAGAATCCAAGAAATATAGGAAATCAGGTAGACCAAAATCCAACTGGAGGCGGTCCATGCTTGATGAACTGTCCAAGACAGGGACCTCCTGGCTAGAAGTAAAAGCCATTGCATAGAGAAGAGTGAGGATGGATGCCCTATGCTCCCAAGGGGGCCAAGAGGATTAAGTGAAATGAAGTAAGTGAGTTAGCTGACTAACTAGCTAATAAACCGAATAACCAGTGTTAGAAAGATAGAAATGTAACAAGTGAAATGTGTTTTCCACTCATTGTCAGGTCCAACATGTAGGTACTTATGTAGCTAGCTAAAACAGGTCATGTTTTTGGGTCATAATGTGACATGATCAATGTGGACGTGTTAGACATACATTGGTTCTGATAACATGTACTATCACTTCTCTATATTAGATAGCACGGTTCTGTGAAACGTGGACATTTCCAGACAGCACATCCTGACAGACACTGGCTGTTTGATCTGTCCATCCTCATATACTTTGGGTTTCAATAAACCTCTTGAGATCCATTCAAACAGTGTGCTTCCTCCCTATCTGAACTCTCAAAGGGTACTGGATATTGCCTTTAAAATATCCATAACACTAGCTAACAGCTACTTAATTAGTTTGTTAGTCCAGCGTTGTGCAAACTGTGGTACAAGTACCACAGGATTTTTTTGATTTTCTACATGTTATTATAGAACATACATTTTATTTACATATTAAATCACAAAAATCAGATGCATCACAATGATCCGATGGCTGAGGCATTTAGCACCAATGCCAACACCCTCAGTCAATTGCACGCAATGCAGGGCGACTGCCCGCATCATCATACAACAAGTGCAACGTGGGCGAAGCGAACCTTTACGCACACATTGGCACATCCACTCTTTCTTCAAACTGTGCCAAAACGAAACAAACATTGCTGTGTAAACTAGGTCGAGGGAAAAGAAACTGCCGCCGCACGCGTCATTATTTTGGTACTTTGACTGCTGAATACTTTCTCAGGTGGTACTCAGTATGAAAAGTTTGAGAACCACTGGGTTAATCTATCTAACTTGCTAACGGACAAGTGAGCTAGCTAACTAAGTCACTAGCTATCTAGCTAATTGACTAACTCGTTCACTGACTCAGTAGCCTACTAACTAATTTCTAACTACTTACAGAGAGATGGGGTGGGAGAGAGAGAGAGAAACACTCACACATGGTGTGTCATGTAGAGCGTGACAGACGGACCATATTAGTACAAGTCAACACCTGCCAGGTGCCACCACACGCTGGGGTCTGGTTGTAACACCTTAATAATTAATTCTCAGTCAGGGCGTAAAAGTAACATCCATATTTTTGTCCTTCAAGTCACGATTTTCCATTTCCTCACAAATTAAAAAACAAAACCAAAACTTGAATCTACTACTACTACTACTACTGCTACTACTACTACTACTACTACTACTACTACTACTACTACTACTACTACTAAAATAATAAAATAACATAAGTGTTTCTCACCTTGTTAATAATGGTATATTTGAAATGTACATGAATTCGTTTTGAAAATTGTGTTACTGCTATACATTTTAGATGAGCATGACAATGATGACTATAGTTATTTAACTTAGTTATGTTTTTAGATTTTTTTATATATATTTTAGTTCTCGTTATATTCTGTAATTGTAATATATTTCAGAAAAGTAATATTGTAATGTTTCGTACATAAGAGTGCATTGCATTCAAGTATAAAGCGCTCCCAAATCAAAATTCAGACTCACAGGATTAGTAGAAGCTAGAAGGTAAAATAAGCAGAGGCAGACAACCCCCCCCCCAAGAAAGGTCAGAAATGGACCTACTGTCCATTAACAACAAATCGTGCACAGTCTGAGGGGAAGCGAACACACTGCGCTGCTCGGCCTGTGGTCTGGGCGACGCGCTCTCTACCCGCTCGGCAACCGCGCGCCCCCCGTCCTTAACCTTTTGATTAATCTTGTTGACAAACAAACCAACAAATCAACAAACATACGTGTCTAACAAAAAACTCCTTGGTGTAGGTAATAATGCAGCGCAGTGGTTAGCACTACTGATTCACAGCAAGAAGGTCCTGGGTTCGAAACCAGCCCGCCTAGGTCCTTTCTGTGTGCAGTTTACATGGGCTTCCTCCAGGCACTCCGAAGTACCCCACCTGCAAAGGCATATTCTAGTTAACCTGCTCCAGCCCAGTCAGCGCCCCTCGCCACTGGCTCAGTCCACTGGGGCTGCCTACCGCTCCTCAGGGATGGGTTAAATGCGGAAGAATTTCACTGTATATGTATGTGTGACTAAATAAAGTAACATTACCTTGTACCTTTCACTACCTAGAAAGTAAGTAAGTGTGGGTGCATATATATGTGGAGGATTAAAAACAAGGGTAAAAAACTAAATTTGTATTCAGTTCAACCGGGGAAGCAAATAGTGAAAAGATATCAAATCCTTCTCGACACTGTTCATTGCTACGAGAATAGGTGTAATTGAAAGTGTTATTCCATGTGCTCTTTCCATGTGCACCAAAATAGCCTAAAATACTTTTTTATATTCTATGTTCCTCAAGATGGCCAGCCTTTGCTTTGCTGACAGGTTGGCATTCTGCTAATGAGCTTCTTGAGGTTTTGTTCCTGAAATAGTTTTCTCAGAATATTCTCCAGAGATCGCGTTGAGTTCTTACACAGCACGTTGTGTCTCAGTTCATGGTCTTGAATCCAGTAGACCAAGCACGCGCCTTTAACATGCATTCATTCATTCTTACATTTATATTGCATGTTCAATGGTAGTTCTAATAACTACCACCCGCAATCATAACACTAACAGCGTCAATGAAATGAGAAAATGGCGCTCTCACCGGAAAAAAAACAAGTATTGCGAACTGTTGGAAACTTGACCCCTAGACCAAAAGCTATTAATATGCAACTCTTCACTATTATTTTCTGAAGACCATCCAGAAACATTGACAGAAAGAGATACAGTATCATCACATAAAGGACTGTACCTTTAAGATGGACCTCAAGATTTCTTGGAGTGCTCACAGCAATGGCGTAGCCCACAGCAAGACAACCCTGTTCTTTATCAGCTGGTCTGCCAAAGTAAATGACCCATTAGGACATTTCCATTTGTACAAAGGTAGATAGTGTCCACATCCGTCTAGAACAAATACATGTAAATTAATACAAATCATGCATAATGAACCAGTCTGGAATATTACTATATTACATTATGTGTGTTTCTGTGGTGTGTGTGTGTGTGTGTGTGTGCGTGTGTGTGTGTCTGAGGGTGTGTGTGTGTAATGTGTGTTTGCATGTACGTCTGTGTGTGTGTGTGTGTGTGTGTGTGTGTGTGTGTGTGTGTGAGTGTGTGTGTGTATGTGTGTGTGTGTGTGTGTGTGTGTGTCTGTGCACATCTGTGTGTGTTTTTTGTCTGTGATTGCATCTGGTGTGTGTGTGTGTGCGTGTGTGTGTGTGTGTGCGTGTCTGTGTGTGCATTCCCATTCTTCTGAGAAAATTGAAATCTTAATGGGAACGGTCACTGGGGAAACTTTGGAGGAAACCCAGGGCCGTACAAATGGAAGATGAAACCTTTATTGTTAACTCTCGCACACACGTACAGACACACACGCACACACACACAACACACACGTGGCACTGTTATCCGTGATAAGATGACTTATCATTAGCATGCCACTCCCGCTTATTTAAAAAAAAAAATAATCCTAGTGAAATGAGACTTCTCTCCAAGTTCCCACTTTTGTATAATGCATTCATTATAAATAATACATTGGTATGGAGATCGGTGGCTGTAAAGGCTCGTCAAGATGCCATGGCTTCCTATTCACATGCGCACACAAAGGCGGAAATCTATATTCCGCTTTCATCTACACTGCAGAATGGGAAAAAGTCATATCATATCATTGTACATGTAATTTAAAAGATGAAGTGTCATGTTGCAGAAAAAGACTTTCGCAACTCCCTTGACTCGATCCAATTAAACCTTATTCCTATGGAACATTTTAACCACCCATAAGGACAGATCAAAATGTTAAGACATGTTAAGACATAACCAAGAATTATTATTAAAATTAAACACAGAGGTGCAGCAAAACGGAAACGCAATTTTGCAATTGCGAGTAAATTGCACGGATGTGAATGCTGAATGATATTCACATGCGGGATGAATCACATGACATGGTGTTGGCATGTTAGCATTAGCAGCGTTAGACCGAATGAACGCCATTCATAAATCCAGTATTACCGCCTGCTGTATATCCTCGATGCCAAGCCATGTCTATAATTGTACTCACAAATCCATTGCCTGTGTGTGTGAGTGTGTGCGTGTATGGCTATGTGTGTTTGCTTGCTTTTTAATGGGTTGGGAATGTTGTGGGTCAATTGTTCCTTTTAATTTTTTGTTTTGTTGTGTTTCTGTGAAACACTTTGAATTGCTCTGCATGAAAGATGCTATATAAATAAAGTTTGATTTGATTAGGATGTTGCATTAACATGTCATCTGTATCACACTCAACTATAAATGTTGTGCGTTGATTAAATGTTCCAACTCTTTTTCTCTTTCAGCAGTTGACTGTCCGCGTGTATGTACTGTGTACTGCGACACACATAGACAAATATTATTTATTATGTTTATAAGTGATTAGTCGACTGAACGTGGCAAAACCACCAAGCGGCTTATAACATAATATTGCTTCGATTACTATTGTCTGAAAAAAATGTATGTACACCTTTTTTATTCTGAACAAATGTAATTTCATTAACATTGAGGCTGTATAGCTGGTGTAGCTGTGATATATTGTGGTTAACAAATGTTTCCACAAACCATGTACTTGTCTCCATGTGGTTTAGTAGATTTATCCACTCCAGTCATGTTAAGACCCACCGTGATTTACTGGATTGCTTTAATTTCTTTACTAAAAACAGATTCCCATTAACCACTCGCCGTGTGACAATTATTCTTCCTGGGTGTGCTTCAAACGTCACATCGACTCATCAATCTTTTACTCATTAGCATGTAAACAGTACAATTGGGGAACAAACCGAATGTGCATCACAACCAAAAGGAATTTGTTTATCATATTTTAATAATAATTACAACCAATCATGCTGGAGAAATAAAGAAAAATAAAGATGGCAAAGGAAAATAATCTTACAACACCAAATGTAATAAAACTGTTATCGATCATAGTTGATTAATTAATTATTTGGCAACTAATTTAATGATCAGCTAGAAGCACTTAGAGATGGCAAACCTGCGCCGTAGTGGTACAAAAAAATTGTACTTTTAGTGCTAGCAGTATGTGTGGCACCCATTATCAATGCAAGTACTCGAGTAGCGCGATTGCGATTGACCTATAGACTGTATTCCCACCGGCGAACAAGCCAACTACATTTCCCAGCGGCCCCATGCAATCCGGAAGTCTGGCCACGTGACTGTTTTAAGCGCCCAGCTTTCTATCAGTAAGTTGGTAATTAAGTATGATTATGTTACTTACAGGATACAGAAATGCACCAAAATTTCATCCAGATCCGTGCACAACTTTTTCAGTTATCCTGGCGACAGGCAAGCCAACCAACCAACACTACCAAAAACCTAACCTGCTTCGCGGCGTAGCCTCGGTGCAGGTAATTAATTGGCCGCAGTTAATCATTTCATTGTTTTGTTCGTCCTCCCCTCAAATAATGTTTAATATATGTTGCTCCCAAAGCCAGTCTCCATTCACAGCACGCCCCACCCATTGATACTGAACACTGTTAAGCCTGACAGCAACACAGGAAATATAAGTAAGTTAGAAAAGCAGGTTTTGAAAAGTTTGCAATATTAATAATGTTCAGGTTTATAAACTTTCCAATTCTTAAAATTAAAGAAAATCCATTGGTTAATTAACTATAAATAATGCTGCTTAATCAGTGATTAAAATAAGGATGAATATGTAGAACAATTCGTATGATGAAGGATATGTTGTCTGCTCAATCTCACTGATGAGAGATTGCGTCCCTTTTGGTTCCCCATGCATAATGAACCAGTCTTTAATATTATGTGTGTTTCTGTCTATGCCTGTGTGCGTGTCCGTGTGTGTGTGTGTGTGTGTGTGTGTTTGGGGGGGTCTGTCTACGTGTGTTTTGCGTGTATGTCTGTGTGTGCAACATCAGCTTTCACGTGACGTGCACATATACAATTACGTTAATATTTAGTAGGGCAAGCAACATTACTTTAAAATAGCAAAATCGTTTTTCTTCAACGTGGCTTTACTACCATCATGTGGCCAAACATTGTTACTGCAACTCCTCGCGCTGTCTTCTGCTGGTTTGATAGACAGGCAGAGATCGAGATGGAGAGATAGACAGACAGACACACAGACACACACACACACACACACACACACACACATAGGCACGTTTCGTTATTCACCCCCGATGGTAAAATGGAAAATTCCATTTTGTTGCAAAAAAATGAACATTTACATAAACAAAAAAAGATTAAAATGAACAACATAACATATAACAATTAACAACACTTACACGCCCCAGGGCTGAAGAAATGATTTCAAAAAGTAATACCTTTCATTTACAAGTCACTTTAACGTCAACTTTAACAAAATTATAAGCGGCACAGCTCGACTTATGGTCTAGGGGAGGCACTCTCTACCAGCTCGGTAGCTTGCAAATTATTTGCAAAAAGGAATAATTATAATGTGAATGTCATGTAATGTCCCATTCCAGGTTAAATGTAACTGTAATCTATATTGCTTACTTTAAATAATAATAGCAACGATTACAGTTACTATACTCTATACTGTAACTCTCTCTACCTCTCTCTTCACCATCTCTCTCTCTTTCTCTCACATCCCCCCC
>OMKY01243603.1:0-11803 GCA_900302395.1 Bregmaceros cantori | reverse complement strand
GGCGGCTCCCTGGGTCTGGGTGATGTTCGAGAGCAGAGTAGCGAACGGTGTGGACCTCGAATGGTGGAGCGGTTAAAGGCGCTGCAAATAACGCGCCACTATTCACTATTCTCCCGCGCTAAAATGTTCAAATCATTTTCTTTCGCGTGTAACACACAGTGTGACGTCACACCGACCACAATTTCAAAAGAACCGACATCTGGGAGGACCTCAAAATACCCACTTTAGGCAATTTTTGTGAAGCAACCACAAAACGACCAGAATAGAGTTTTACATGGTCCATTATTATGTCGCAATACTATTCTTAACAAATAAGAATAGGAGGTGTTTAAAATCAAGTTTTAAACACTTTTACAACTTGATTTTTCATGTCACCCCGTCTTTAAATGGCAGTGAAATACACTTGGTGGAAACGAGAATAACAAACAGCTTAAAAGGTGTCGGAAGTCCTAGAGAAATACATGATATTAACATCTGCGTGTTTTTCTTGGGTTTTTTTGTGTTTCCTTTGCTTCTGAATTCAAGACTTTTAGAAATGACTATCCCAAATATTCCTCTAATCAAAATGCATTCATTCAAAAGTTAAATCTTTGTTCCATTTCTAGAAGAAAAATGACTAAGTAACTTACTAGCAGTTATTGAATCTTTTTAAGTTACTCTGATTTTAGCCTTCTTCCAGTAACTAGTAATTTCATTATAGAAGATTTATAATAAAACAAGATTTATCTAAAATATTGTACTTTATTTTTTTGTACATTATTCATGCAAAGTTAAGTTTAGATTACCCACTTGCAATGAGGTGACTAACGGTTGAACCAGCTTCCTGCACGTCGTTGAACCAGCTTCCTCCACGTCCGTGCTGATTGGTCGAGTGAATCCGCACCGACGGCGAGCCTGATTTTCCCAGACCCAATGCAAGCGTTTAGCGATGTGCGACGCGCGGGCGATGCGTTGGTTCTGGCTACCCAGGCTAGAAAATAACTGGAGCAATCGACTTGGTTACTTTTAAAATTAAGTAGTAGTTGGTAATCAAACTTGGTTACTTTCGAGAGTAGTAGTGGTCGGTAATCAGCAGTTGGATTACCTTTTACAAGTAACTATGGCAACACTGCACACAACAAGATGATTGAAAACAAACCCTACGTTTTCAAAGCCTGCAGAGCCTTCACGTTGAAAGCATCCCGGTCTGCTTTGAGCGTGGCTGCAGAAACAAACACAAGACGATATTAATAAATATATTGTAACGTTGGTGCACGGTGAGAGATGTGTTAATAATGTATTCATCTATTGACTCGTGTGCAATAAAATATATTATTTATATCGTCATTATATTACGTGTTATATAATTCAAGAGGCCTTCTCTGTGGATGTGCTTGTGTGAGTTCTTGTGTGTCTCGGTAGGACTTCTTGTGTATGCGTAGATGGATACACATGTGTATGTGTCTATGTACCGGGAAACTGTGTCTGAAATTGCTCCTTACTCACTGCATAGCCATAGTGCACTACATTGTGGAAGCGCCATTTTTTAGTGGTGTTCGAATTTTTAGTGAATGTCAGATGTCAGAAATTCGCTAATCGTTACATTAACTTGGACTTCAGTGAGACCCGTTTGGAACTGTACTTTTTTTTTGTTTTTACTTGAGTAACTATTTGGATGATAACTTTTTACTTTTACTTGAGTAATATTTTACTGAGGTAACAATAGTTAATTTTTATGGCTACTCTGCCCATATCTGCAAATTACAGATATTACATTTTGAATTTCAAATTGCTAGTAGTTCCCAGAAATCAAATTGTAGCCACGGATTTGAAATCAAATAGCTGAGCAAACATTCACGTTCGTGGGCCAACGCTTGGGTACGTGTTGTGTGCATGTGTCTCACCGTCTGAGGCCTGGAGACTGGAACACAGCCCGAGAGCAAGATGTGCTTTCGGCAGGAACTCTCCGGCCTTCTCCCCCATGGAGATGGCGTTCTGTGATAGAGACTCTGCCTCATCCAACTGATGCACACCACGCACATACAACGACACACACACAACACACACACACACAGTCGTACATAGACAGTCCCACACATAATCAAGCGTTTATTAGGCTGTTCACTTATTTACAAACCCTGCACGTAAATTGCCTGGAATCCCTCTTGGCATTGAGAAGGTATAGCTGTTAATTGGCAACCTTTACATAAAACATTGCATATTTAATGTAAAGACTAACACAATAAGCCTGTCATGGTCATTAGTGGATGAACACCTTTAATTCTAAAACCAATTTATTAGTTCACTTATTTACAAATCAAATACAACCTTGTCTATTTGAAGGATAGGCGTTAGGGTAACCTATAGATAGGTTTTGACCCGTTTCCGGTTCATTTATTTAATTTACTCATTCAAGTTGGAATTACCAGTGGAAGCAGCCCCATTGGTCCCAATGAACATGTGACCACATCGGTGTGTAACTTCAAGTCGGATTTTGTCACAGAGCGAGATGTATTAAGCAGATTTTGAAATGTTGTGCCTTTTGTGCAACAAATGCATCCACTTTCGTCCACTATGATCACTTTACACAGGGAAATATACAGACACAGGAAGTGCGTTAGACCTGGCGGGACAAATGCCAGCCCCCTGTATTTCATGGGAAAACTCGTCTATATATCAAATCATTGCTTTATATTTTCATGTAAAACAAATAATCAGTCTAGTGGTAGTGTCCTTGGTCTCCCTGCCCTGGACTGGGAGACCCAGGATTCGAATCTTGGTAGAGTCATACCAAAGACTCCACCAAAGAAACAGCACACCACACATAAAGGTTGGATTGGTGAACACATGGGTGAGATTGAACTAGATTTCCTGGAAATCTCTAGCACTAAAGAGATAAGTGTATGTTCACATCGCAGATTGTGTTAATGAGCAAAACAGATGACAAAGCGGATGCTCGTACTGCTGTTTACCACTATTTGTGTGTTGTTGTTGTTTCAGATGTTGCTTGTTACAAACAAGAAAGCACCATTGTTGCATAGAATTGAAGCCCTTTTAATGGGAAGCAGTGTAAAATGTGGTTTTGTCTTGTGTCAAGTTGTACAAATAGGCCGGAGGTTACTGAAGGGGTCCTGGGGGTTTGGGGGTGTGTGGAGTTGGAGGGCATGCAGTCCGGCATCTGCTCCGGCCCCTGAGCCATTGGGTTTCGGACAATGTGGCCCTCTGAGCAAAGTAGTTGAATAGCCCTAGTTTATGTCTTGCATGTCCTGGGTTCTTAATCTGTTCCACTGCAAAGACCACTTCTCCGAGCTCCAAGTAAATTGCGCCTAGATTGTATTAAATTCAAGCAAATTTTTCATAGTAAGTGTCGAACAAATGTGTTGTTATCTATTGCTTTGGCGTATCATTTCTTGACAAATTAACTTACTGCCCCCAAGTGGTGGAAGGCTGTTTCGTAAATGCATGTATCAACACATTTAGACCTTTCACGGAGCACCGGTTTAGAACTGTAATTCTTAACTGTAATCCTGTATTAGCGACACGCGATCACGTCACTTGTGTTCGAGTCTGCTTCCAAACGCATCGCATTGGTTGCGGACAAGCTCATTAGTTCGCATGTCGACCGGTGCGGCTGCGCACACCTGCACGTTCCATTAACTCTAAGTTGGAGACTTCGAGATAACACAGTCACACCGTTGGTCATTACGAGGTCACATGGTTCCACACACAGCGTTGTGATACTAGACACTCTTTTGAGAAATATTTTAGGTAACTTGAATGGAACCTGAATGGAAATGTAGCAAACACACTCTCGTCCCGTCCGGGAATGCAGTCGATGGCCTTCTCGTCCAGCCAAGCAAGACAGCGTCTTTTCGTCTCGTCGGATTGCAGTAACTTGAGGTTGCATTTGGGGAAACGAAAGAAATGTAACAGCCTTTAAGCGATTACCAGGCATGTCGGCTTTCGGCAGGAATGTAAACAATGGCACGTGTATCCACGCAACTACGCCCGACAGGAGGTGTTACTGCTCACTCGGGCAGATTTTTGGAAGCGGTGTGACGTCACGAATCACGATCTCGTCCCTCATACACGGATCCACGGTTAACAATAGGGATCTACAACATCATTACCTTCATCATCAGAATGTGTACAAAGGCATGGGTAGCCGCATCAACTTTTGGGTTGTCTGTGTCTGCTTCTTTTACCTTTCACAAATTCCCTCGAGGCACAGTTTTGGAAGGACAAATTGGGAGCATATACAAAACTGAGTAAACAAATTCTTTTATTTGGTTTATTGGTTTGCTGGGTTGTTTTTTTAGATTGAGAGGAGAGGTTGGTTTCTTTTTTAAAAATTATTTTTATCTGGCGTCAACGCCATTTTTTCATCTTTATTTCACTCAATTAATCTGAAACAGGGCTGAAGAGATCGGGATAGACATTGTGGAAAGAACTGCCGACAAGGGTACTAGAACTCAGGACACCGCAAGCATTGTCTTTAACCACTCCACCACCGTGCCACCCTGAGGCTGGTTGCTTTTCCATGAATGTTGCTTTGTCATGAATTCTGCTTTGGATGTTGATTTCGAGACCTACTTCATTACCTCTCCATGATCTCAGACAGATAAACTGATCCTCTCCTTCTCCTTGTGGCACTATGCTTGGGTAGAGGTAATTATTAACTTGAATTGGCAATCTGGACTCAAATTACCATCTCAAACACTAAGCAACTATAATTCCCCCCGTCCGCCATCAGGCCACAGCCATAAAACGTGCAGACAAGATCATCAAGGACTCATTGCATCCTGCCAACTAGGGCTGCAACTAACAAGCAGGGGGGACAGCTGGACGAATGGCGCGCACCGTCCACGGACCGCCCATCTACATCCCGGGCACGGGATCATCCGCGGAGCCTCCAGCGCCACCAGCTGCCCTGCATCAACGATCAGCAGCCCACACCTATTTAGAGCTGCCTCCGACCCCGGAGAGATGTGGCCCCAAAACCTCAGTACAGGTCAGTCTACAGGACTGAGCATGTCATGTCTCAGCTCAATGCTAGATATCCGTTCTGCTGTTAAACGCGTATTGCTTCAATTCAAAACGTTGACGAGACCTCACTGGATACCTGTTCTGCTCCTGGCTCCAATCTTTCCTGACTGCAGTGTGACCCCCAGGAGCCTCCACCCGTACCTGGTCCAGCCCAGGTAGACACTGATCATGAGATGAGTACTGTTTGTGATGACGACACTATGGATGAACTTTAGATAGAGCCTGTCTACTTCACGTTGACCTCTAAAGGGTCGCCATCTAATTAATGTCTCCAAGATTTTTAGTTGTAAATAAAGGGTTGTTAAACTCTATTTTCTGCCTCCTCTCTGGGTTACTAAATTGTTTGTACTTGACCCGTGATTAGTTGCCGATTATTAAAACGATTAGTCAATAGTCGATTAATCGGTTGGATAATTTTTCCTTTTAAAAATACCCCAAATTCTCACAGCAACAGAAATTAATCCTGTTAACTTAAAATATTAGTTACATTATCTGCCAACAAAAGATTACATGTCATTTATAGCATAACCTTTTTAATGGTCTTCTTCACATTCGTGTATTTTTTTATCAATTATGTCAATTTAATGTTTCATATTTTTTGTCTCCTCACCAACGCGCCGCGTGCCGCATTCGTTACTTCCGCGTTACAGGGGGCAGCGCTAAAATGGGTTACCTCTTCTATGAAGAACGCACCCCACATCCTCTCTAGTTATCCCGTTTTTCGTAACCATTTTCTGGGAGTATTTGGTAATCAGGAACATGAGGATGATGCAGTATATAGACTGGGAGAGATCACACACGCATCGTCTCTCAATATGCCGTGGATTTCCAGGTCGCTGCCGCCGCCTGTTCAATTACTGAGGCATCCAAACGCACTATGTTCACTAAGGGACTAAATGGTTCGATCCGTCAGGGTTTAGTAAACCACTATCCCGAGTCTTTCGACGATCTGGTCAATTTAGCCATTCAAATCGAGAGCAAGAAGTTTGAACAGGGCAGTAATTATTCTGCTTCTCCTAATCCTCACTCTGGGCGCGGCATTGCGGCGGGTAATTCAACCAATCGAGGCGAACCCATGGAACTTGGTAACATGTGGAACTCTCGGGAGAGAAGGCGATTTTCCACTCGACCCGTTCCGCACTGCGTTTTTGTGGGGCCTCTGGTCACTGGATGTAAGTAATCGGAGGCTTTAAACTGGAAAGCCCACTAAGTAGAGAGGTCTTAGTGGGTCAATCTTCGTTCGGGGCGCCTAAGGGTTCTACACAAACTATCCTCTCGGCTTCTCTGTTTGTTGCCAATAAATGTTTCTCCTGTGGGGCACTTGTACGCAGGAGGGAAATTGCCACTGATCCCAAAAAGACTCTGGCCCTCTCCGAGTGGCCTGTTCCACCCAATCGTACCGCCCTGCAGCGTCTCTTGGACTTCGTTAACTTTTATAGACGTTTCGTTGAAGGCTACAGCTCTATCGTAGCTCTGCTCACTAGCTTGACCTCGCCGAAGGTGCCCTTTATTTGGGGTTCTGACGCCCGGGATGCATTCCTATGTTTTAAGCGAGCGTTACGCTAGTTTTTTTTCCCGTCCGTCACCCGCAGCACCGTCCGAACTCCATGCAAAAAACAAAAGTGTTGTCACCGTCGTGGTGTGCTCCACATCAGTGAACGCCGGACAGACTCCATGCGGGACATTCCGGCACGGGCCAGAAAATCATTTATTTTGATTTTTCCCGCAGGCACCGTCCGGCGGGAAGGGTGGCTCTGTGAGTTCAGTGATTGACAGCAGTGCTGAGCAATCGTGGACTGTGCGCTCCAGCGCATCAAAAGACAAATGAAATTGTGTTTTATGTGCTTTTTTAATGGAGCATCCTCCTGTGCGTGCGTTTTGTGTGTGTGTGTGTACTCCCCTTCCACGACTCGCACGCACGCGCACACACACGTTACAGGTCCGACTGTAGATTCTTTTAAAATGTTAATGTGGTGCTCAGACAGCACAGCGCATAGCTGAATGGGTGTTATCGGTTGTTCACGCGAGAATACCAGAGCGCCGCATTCCGTAATGGTCTACTTCCACCGTTTTGTAACACATTTTATTTAAAATAAAAAAGATGAAAACAAAAACCCAACCGTTTCAATGTATAAATGTCTTCCAGACAGTGTGTGTGATCCAGCAAAACCACCCGAGTGCCATGGCGCAAATGGCCTGGTCAAAAAACAAGTAGGGAGAAAGATGAAAAAAAAAGGAGAAAAAGGCATTTTAACAAATGGCGTGTGCAATACCAAGTTCGTCCACCAGAGCTACGCGTTCCGTAGTGGTCTACTATGGAAACAGCTGTTTTTTTACCAGACGGAGTCCGGAAGGGAAATATCCGGACGGCGCTGTGGGTGACCTCTGCTGTGGAAACCTAGCGCCAGTCTCCGCTCTTGACCTATTCATGCAAGGACCGTCTGTTCGTAGTAGAGGTGGACGCCTCCGCTGACGATATCGGGGCCGTCTTGTCTCAAAGAGATTCTGATAAGGGTCCATTGCGTCCCTGTGCTTTCTTTTCACGCAAAATAAGTCCGGCCGAGTTGAACTATTCCGTCGGGGACAAGGAGCTGCTGGCGGTTCACGCCGCGTTGTCCGAATGGCTCCACTGGTTGGAGGGCGCCAGATTTCCGTTCGTCGTCCTCACCGACCACCGGAGTTTTTCAGCCGATTTTATTTTCCATTACTTACACTTGGACGTCCTTTCACGTTGTTTTCCTTTTTCCACTCCCCGCAGGTGCAGAGACATGGCTGTTCTTCCATCTGATGTTGTTATTGGAGGGCTGGAGTGGGAAGTGGTCGAGGCGGTCAGCTCCGCTACCCGGAATCAGAAATCCCTCGCCAAACACCTAAGAATAGGCTTTTTGTGCCTCGACGTCTGCATAGCAGCGTTCTGCAGTGGGGTCATTCTTCCAAGCTGACCTGTCACGCAGCCTGTGAGGTCTGCGCCAGTCTGCTTTAACCACTTCCCCTGCCTGGCAGACCTTGGTCCTGCATTGCAGTGGATTTCATTACTGGTTTGCCCGCTTCACAAGGTAAAACAGTTATCGTCACTGTTGTTGACAGGTTTTCAAAGCAGATTCATTTGGTCCCTTTAGACAAACTTCTGTTCGCCGCGAAGAAGGATAAGATCCTCATCCAACCAAGAGGTGGTCCGTATTCACGGTCTACCGTCTGAGATATTATCTGATAGGGGTCCTCAATTAATTTCTTCTGTCTGGAAGGGGTTTTGGAGCGATTTGGGGGTAAAGGCTAACTTAACCTCTGGTTATCACCCTCAGACTAATGGGCAGTGCGAGCGGGCAAACCAGACGATGGAGTCCACCTTGCATTGCATGTGCCAGGACCGCCCTCGGACCTGGGTAGCGGAGTTACCTTGGGTGGAGTTGACAATTAACTCCATGACCAACTCCTGGTCATGGATGGGTATCAGCCGACCATTCAAATTCCCCCGGGCTTCTTAAAAAGGCCCGGGGAATTTGGCGGAGGGTCAGGTCTAATCGCAGGTCCAGTTGCAAAGCTAACCGCAAGCGCCGACCGGCTCCCAGTTATAAACCCGGTCAACAAGTCTGGCTCAAGTCTAAGGATGTCACGCTTGCAGGGTCACCCAAGAAATTTTCTCCCAGATTTATTGGGCCGTTTCCCATTCGGGACATTATCAATCCGGTGACTGTGCGACTGGACCTGCCGTCCAACATGAGAATTCATCCGGTGTTTCATGTTGGACAGATTAAGCAGGTCCACTCCTCTAACCTGCATCCCCATGTTTTTGCCCCTGTTCCCAGGTTCATCGGGGCGGATCGGGTGTACCAGGTGGAGGAAGTCCTGGGGGCCAGAAGAAGGGGCAGAGCCCTCCAGTACCTGATTCAGTGGGCGGGGAACCCTGTGGAGCAGCGGTCGTGGGTGCCCCGCCGCCACATCTTGGACCCGGCGCTACTGGAGGCCTTCTGCAGGACTCATCCGGTGTCTCCTGGAGCGTCGACGGGACGTGGCGTGAAGAGGAAGGGGCGGACTGTTACAAGTCAGCGGGGACAGCTGGAGGAACGACGCCCTTCGTCCCCGGACTGGCCATCACCACCACCGGCATCAACATCGTCCATGGAGCCTAGAGCGCCACCAGTTGTCCCTTGTCAGCGATCAGCAGTCCGCCTCCTTATAAAACCACGCCCGACCCCGGAGAGGCGCAGCCCCATAATCTCGGAAAAGGTTTGTTTACCTGACTGAGCATGTCACACGCCAATACCTTCATGAGATCGTGTTAAATTCCTGTTCTCCGCTTAGCATTTGCGCGTTTCTCTCCTGTGTCCAGCGCGCCCCCGTGGAGCCTCCATCTGCTCCCGATCTGGCCCCGGTGAACGAGAGAAATCAGATGAGTAGCCTCGCTGATGACGACCACATAGACGAGACTTAATTGTGTACAGTTGTATTGTTCCATTCTGGCCAGGTTGGGTCTACATCTAAAATATTCAAAAGAAACTCAATCTAATTTAATAAAGGGGTTTTCAACCCTTTGTGTGTTCTCTCTCTCTGGGCTCATTTATCTATTCTAAATTGACTCGTGACACAGAGCCTGTGACTTAGTTTACAGGTATGAGGAGCATCATTCATTGTTCAAGTTCTACTCCCCTCGCCAACATTTCTGCAACGTCTTCTCCCGGTCTCTGTCGTCCTACGTTCATACTAATCCTATCCAATGAAATGAAATAAGGTGAAAAAATAACATTTAAAAAAGATTGAGTTGTTGTTGTACATTATGTTTTATAAGCTTACTGTATGTGTCTGCTACCGATGAAAAATTCCATCTGCTTATGTTGTGTAGTTAGTCATGAAATTAAATCATGTGCGGATATCCACATTTGGAAAAAGACAACCCCCATGCCCTGCCATGTGTGTTAATTTGGGTGTTTTGCTGTGGTTTGCTTTTTGGAGCTTTCGGGTGTTCTTGCTTGCATTCAGAATCGAGCGTTGCAGGGCTCCGAACCGGTTCAAGCAACCAAAACGAAAACCGAAAATGAACGGAATTCTGCAGAATTTTACAAGGAGCGGAAACGGGAACGGAAAAAGATTTCTTCAACTGTTCAGAAACAGAAACGGAACATTATGAAATCCACAAAACCATTTAAAAAACGTTTTTATCCGTTCTCCATATATTTTAACATATCCTATGTCAAGGAGACTATTTCCAGTTGTGCATCCAATCAACTCATGCATCTGGGGCTCCATCTTGTGGCTGGACGAAGAAGCGAATGTAATGGCGTTAATACAGTTTGAAGTTTGAAAGTCCACTAAATATATTCCGTATAAACTATCTAAACATAGCATTGCACAACATAAGGAACTTTAAGAACGAACAAAATGTTTGTGTTCCGAACCGGTTCAGGACCAATATTTTGGTGGCGGAACGGTTCCGAGAATGAAAACGTTCAACATAGGCCTGCCTGAACCCTTCGAGAAATTGGAAATTGCATGCATCGATCATCCCTTTGATAATGTGTTGCCCATTACATATTTATCAGTTGTTACAAGTCAGCGGGGACGGCTGGACGAATGGCACACATCGTCCGCAGACCGCCCATCTCCATCTCCGGTGCAAGGATCGTCCGCGGAGCTTCCAGAGCCACCAGCTGCCCCGCATCTACAATCAACAATCCGCCCCTATTTAAGGCTGCATCCGACCCCGGAGAGATGCGGTCCCAAAGTCTCAGACCAGGTCAGTCTACCTGACTGAGCACGTCGTGTCTCAGCTCTATATGTTGACGAAGTCTCACTAGATATCCATTCTGCTGTTAAACACGTATTGCTTCAATTCAATACGTTGACGAGACCTCACTGGATATATGTTCTGCTCCTGACGTTGTGCTCATCCGGCTCCATTCTTTCCCGACTACAGCGTGACCTCTAGGAGCCTCCACCCGTACCTGATCCAGCCCCGGTGGACACTGATCATGAGATGAGTACTGTTCCTGACAACGAAGCCATGGACGATGATTAGATAGTTCCTGTTCTCTCTACGCCGACCCCTAAAGGGTCTCATTACGATCCAAGAATAATACATTTTGAGTTGTTAATAAAGGGTTCTTAAACCTTCCTTCTGCCTCCTCTCTGGGTTTCTAAATTGTTTGTTGTTGAGCCGTGACATCAGCCTGCTACTGATCACACTGTGAGCTGCTGCGACTGCTGAATGAGCATAATTTCCTATTTGGAATCAGTAAGATATTATATATAATATATATATATATATATAATATTATATATATATATGAATATATAATATTGTGATTTAACTTAATCAAGCTCACAATGAACATATCTAGAGACGTTTTGTGTCTGTATGTGCGTGCAAGGCTCCGACGTCGCGCTGCAGGGGGGATGATGTTGCCCCAGCCGACCTAACAGCTCGCTGTATGTTGTAACGATGTAAGCTCCTTAGCCCGGCTCTCTCGCCGCCACCGGGGGGCTACGATATACGCCCATCCCCTCCCGGGCCAGATGTGAGCTCTCTGTATTCATCAAGCATCCCCTGCCCCCGTCTCTGCCTAATCGCTGACCCCTTTCACTGCGACCACAATCACACGCACACGCACATACAAATGCATGAACGCACGGACACGTGAGGCGGACACACTCTCACATAAACATTATAGGTTATCACCGCACAATGGTTGTGCGCACGGACACACACATAATACAATGTTAACAGCCTCTACTGACCCAGTGACAGATGTTTAAAGCTGTGATCGGTAATAAAATATCAGTG
>OMKY01243596.1:0-13583 GCA_900302395.1 Bregmaceros cantori | reverse complement strand
GGCAGTAGCACTAGTAGTAGTGGCAGTAGCGGCAGTAGTAGTTGTAGTAGTGGTAGTAGTAGTGGCGGTAGCAGTAGTAGTAGTGGTAGTGGCGGTAGCGGCAGTAGTAGTAGTGGTAGTAGCGGCAGTGGTAGTAGTGGTAGTAGCGGCAGTAGTAGTAGTGGTAGTAGCCGCAGTAGTAGTAGTAGTGGTAGCGGCAGTAGTAGTAGTGGTAGTGGCGGTAGTAGTGGTGGTGGCGGCGGCGGCAGGAGCAGTAGCAGTAGTAGTAGTATGACGGCTGTATCTGGTTATTCAGCAGCAGTGTGGATCTGCGGGGGAGAGTGGATGGCACTTTTTTTTTTTTTAAATAATAGGCCGATTATATCGGTAACCAGCCATGCTTTCGCAATAATCTGTATCCTACTGGATAGGGCGTGTTAATACAGACTGCATTCCATTACCACGCCCCGCAAGCAACGCCGCTTCCTGTTATGATAGACCAAGCGACCATAGCCTATATATGGATGCGACACATGCCGTCCCCACCGCCAACAACCTTTATTTAAAATGATTAAACAAACAGTCGGGCTAAAGAGGGATACAAATGGCATTATTCTAGTTTAAACAAGTGAAAAAAGATTGTAAATTCGGTTTTGGTAATCAACATTTCTATAGTGATCGAATTGGGTCGGGTCAAACGTGATTAGTATAAGAGACCACCACTGTACAATTACAGACTTTATTTACTTATGTCCACGAGTAATGTGCTGAGTGAGTGTTCAATGTTCCACTTTTCCTGAAGAGTTCAACATTACTGATAGGGAAATAAAACGTTTTTGAGTCTATTGGGCTTACTAGGCAGGACACCGTAGCGCCTGCCTGAGGGAAGGAGGGTGAAGAGGTGAGTTAGGAGGAATCCGAAGCAATGTTGCACTCCCTCTTCCTGATCCTGCGGAGGAACAGGTTTTGGTTCAGGGGTGCGCCGATGATTTTCTCTAGCCTGGTGAGCCAGAACCAACGCATCGTCCACACATCGCTAGACACTTGCATTGGGTCTGGTAAAACCAGGGTCGGAAAACGTAAAAAGAAAAATGTCAATCAGATCGTGTTATCCAGTCGGCATGGAGGCGTGACAACCAAACTCCGCCCACGTCTCACGTAGCCCGTACAAACTCCCCCCACGCGCTGATTGGTTGATTGATTGATTGACTGACCGACGGCGACCCTGGTTTTCCCAAATCTAATGCAAGAGTCTAGTGATGTGCGGTGCGTGGATGATGCGATGGTTCTGGCTCGCCAGGCTAGAGAAAATCATCGGTGCACCCCCGAAGACCTGTTCCTACCCAGGATCAGGAAGAGCGAGTGTAACATTGCTTCTGATTCCTCCCACCTCACCTCTTCACCCTCCTTCCCTCAAGCAGGCGCTACGGTGTCCTGCCTAGTAAGCCCAATAGACTCAAAAACGTTTTATTTCCCTATGCAGTGCTGTTGAACTCTTCAGGAAAAGTGGAACATTGCACAGTTCTGACATTAAGTCTCATGGCAGTCCCAAACAAGATGATGATGATGATGGACGAGCAGGGAATGGGCTTGATGATGAATCCATAGTAGAGATGCGTGGATGCCATGTTTTTTTCATCCGTAACCACTGCAAAAAATATATATTTACCCGCTATCCATACGTGCACGTTTTTGCTGTGATGCCATGTTTTTTTCATCCATAACCACTGCAAAAAATATATATTTACCCGCTATCCATACGCGCACGTTTTTGCTGTGTGTCAATTTCCAAACCGCCACTCATCGGCCATATACCTTGGTGGTATAATGTCATTATTTTAGTGCTTCAACCGCAAACCCCCCAAATTTAATTACCTGTGCCAGGGCCGCGGAAGCAGGTTATTTTTTCGTAGCATTGGTTGGTTTGGCTGTCCCTAAATAACTGAAAAAGTTGCACAACCTTTTCAGTCCGGATGTGGATGAACTTTTGCACAGTTGTTGGAAATGACACATGGAAGAATCAATTACATTTTGGTGCATTTCTTTAGCCTATAAGTAACATAATCATACTTACTCACCAACTTACCGATAGATTGCCGATTTTTCGGCGTACCATCCACCCCATTCACGGTTTATCCACGGGGTCCGTGGGTTAGGCCGGAATCCAGTACAGCCTCATCTGAGCTTTCTTCCGAACTGCGTCAATGTGGTTCTGGATACGGGAATAGCACAGTCGGCAGCTGGAATCCAGACTGATTGCCTGACGTTGGCCATGTAAATGAGTTTTATTGTTTTTGGTTTGTCAACTATTCCGCTGTTGGGCGAGTCGTAAAAGCCGTGGGAACGGTAACGCTGGTTAAGCTCTGTCAGTTTTTACTGTTTTGGTGCCGTGGCCAGCTGCATACCTCGCTATGCCGAGTTCTGTTTGCCAGTTATTGGCGGTTATGGTGGATTGTTGTGTACAATAAGGCTGAGATTTGGCCTGAAAATCAAATCCTGTTTTTTTGCGCTATCTTGGCTGATTTTTAGATTTGACTCCAATTTATTTCATTTTTTATAAAAAGAAAACGATTGAATACATTAAAATCAAGAATTTCATTGGTCAAAATACTTAATTTAAATTTTAACATTTAAAAGGGGAAAAACAACTGGTGGTTAAAATTAGTTTTTGCCATACAGCAACAATGGTGTGATACAAATCTTCCCAGTTAATGACGATTTATGTTTTTAGAAAATCAAATAATAATAATTCAATGGCAGAGCCGTACTCCATACTGTGTGTTGACTGTGGTCCGTTTTGTCCTCTCAGATGAAGAAGGGGAACACCATTCAGAACTTCCTCCAGCGCGCTTTGGAGGTTTTACGCAAAGACTTCAGCGAACTCAGGTGAATTCTGTGTTTCTCAAACGGTGATGAACAGCATGATCTATGCAGTCTAGTCGAAGAAGGAAATACATTTTATTGTAATGTTGTTGTTAGGGATATCAATGATTATCCGTTAACCAATGGATAATATTTATTCAATTTCTTAGATGCCTAAATGTCATATATTTTAAACGTACTTATTAGGCGCACGCGCCATTTCCCATTTTATTGACAAATCTGTGAATGGGGCTAGATGTATTGGTCTAGCCGACTAAGCCACAGAGCCAGCCCCCCAGATGTTACATTTGCTCTTCGTGGTTCTCTGTGTCAAGTTAACCGCAACTTTTTCAAAAAATATTTTATTTTTATAGTATAGTAGTAAAGAGCGTAGTTATAGTGGCCATTTTTTGTCACTTGCAAGTGTTCATGCAAATAATTTTTTGGGGGCTCAAGTGCCCTATTGAGAAATAGTGATAGGATTAGCTGGAAAACTGGGATGAACCGTCGGGCGGAGACATTGCAGAAAAGCCGGAGAGGGGACGAGAACCAGCGGCACCGCCCAACCTGTGGTCTCAGGGTGCCACTGCGCCCCACTCCTATGATATTTACAAAAACTGAATTTGTGTCGAAAGTAACATCAACACATCTAATGAGTGTTCAGCACTCAAACTCAACGGAATAAAACGGCACTAGATTGGAATGTCTGGAGAAGCATAACCCATGTTGGAGAACAGTCTGCTACAAGCAGACAATGTGAAAAATGTCTATCTGCCCCTACAGGTCAGCTGGGGTGGAGCAACTGATGTACATTAAAGAAGACTTGATCATTCCCCATGTGAGTCCCAATTAATTAATTCCTATTAATTAATGGACCAAGGGGTCCGTGTTGGCCGAGTGATTATGGACGCCACGTGACCACGTGGTGATCACGTGACCCCATTCATGTTAGTGGCGCTGCGTCTACCGCAGTGTCGCGAGTTCGACTACGCTCGTCGATTTGTCTGCAATGTCTACCCCCGATCTCTTCAACCCAGTATCCGACTAATCCAATAAAGATGGAAAAATGGCGCTGACTCCGGAAAAATAACTTAAAAAAAATGTAATGGACCAAATCCTTAACGTCGATTTTCGGTTAATCGATTAAATGTGCCCATCCCTAATATGTGGCAAAGAAAGGTGATTCCGATTTTGATGCACTTTCCTTCTCATAAACTTCAACTATCTTTCCTTCACCTTGTAAGTGAATACCCAATCTCATTCTCTCAAACTCATTCGGTCCTTAATTGTATCATATGATACAATTGATAATATGATACAAAAGACCATGAAAAAAAATATGGAATTAGAGGTGCATCGCTTTCTTGGTTATCCAGCTTGATAGACAATTTTTAGCAGTAGATTAAATACAATTAGAAATAACCTGTGGAGTACCTCAAGTTTCTGCACTCGGTCCATTGCTGTTGATTTTACATGTTTTTAACAATCTAAATGGAGTATCTAACTGTGCGTACAAACCAAACACGGACTGGGCGAAAAAATTTGCTTTGGAAGCTTGTAACGTGCCGCAGCATATTTTTTTAATAGCGGCATATGTTGAGCGGCAAGAGTGAAACCGCACAAGCGGCAAAAGCGACATTTCCCACGCTCCAGCTCGTAGGCGCACTTTCAAACTCTCCCAACTTTTAAAGCTTCTCCACCTTTCTCCCTCTCCGACTCCCACTGCATAGACGTTTGTTGTCCATGTAATCTCTTCCGTAGCAATCACTATTTGCCTGCCACACACACAAAGCGGCGGGCCCTGTTCACTTTTTAATAGTAATAAAAACATTTGCTGTCGGGGGGGAAGTGGGGATTTTTCTTCCCCGAACACCACCGTGTAGTCCCTCGGTGAAATTTCCCCAGCCTAGTCAGGAGCAACTCGTATCTGCTGTTCGCTGTGCTTGGCTCAAGTCACATGACCTGATGCGGTAGCAGCGACGCGGCAGGTGCAGCAGCAGCGGCCGTGGCCTGCAGTGGCTTCTAACAGTTTACTTTACATGTAATTTATTCGCTCTGGAAGCCCAATTCGCGTTTGTACACACAATAAGTCAGGGGTGGGCAAACCTTTTGACTCGTGGAGCACAATGGGTTCTAAAATTGGTCGAAGGGCCAGGAAATTTAATTTGGCAAGCCCAGAGATTAAAATGTGTGTGCAGGCAATTGAAGATAGAATCACGTTGGGGAAATATTAGGTTACACAGGAATTACTCTTGTCAGCTTGTCAATGTATTGGCACATTTTTCTTCATATCCATGTTTTCATCAAAAACGTTGAATAATTTTAACCATATTTTGGATTTTCAGAAATGATCAAGTGATATCATATAGGCGGTGGAGTCAACAAAAGCTGCTGACAACAACAATGGATCAATTCTTTGCAGAATAATGCTTTAGTTAATGCATTAGTTGTTGATTAATTTCATAATCGATCAATTAATTACTTGATCAACGAATAAGCGATTGGTTGTTGCACCCCTAGTTTTGACCCATCCACTATAATGACAACAGGTTCAGCGTGTTGGAGTGAGAAGCGGGCCACACATAACCTTGGCCGATTTGTATAACAAACACAATTTTTGTTGTTTTAAGTAGCATACCTCCGATTTAAAAGGACTTCAATTCTATCCAACAATGGTGCTTTGTTGTTTGTAACAAGCAACAACACACAAATAGTGGTAAACAGCAGTTCACTTCAACTACAACACATTTCTAGTGCATCTGCTGAGAACAGAATCTGTTGGCCTCATCAGCAAAATTCCAGTGCTTCTGGTGAGGTGAAGAACAGCATCTCGGATAGATAAAACATATTTGACCCATTTTTTAAATTTTATTTAGTTTCTCGATGTCAAAGCCTGGTTCGGAATGACCCAGTGGTTTGGGACCCCTGGTCTAAATTGTTAAAAATGACTTACGATATGGCTTTTGATGTTACGCACCTGCTGTGCAACAGTAATAACATCAAAGGAGGAGGAAATCATCATAATAAACATTTGAATCTTCATATTTGTTTTGGAACAAACCACTGAAATAAAAGCCTTATTATAAACTCATGGTTGTCTCCCTTTGTCTCTCCGTCTCCCATCGCAGCATCACAGCTTCTATGACTTCATAGTGACCAAAGCCAGAGGAAAGTCGGGTATGTTGTTACTTGTCATCTCTTTGATGGTACGTCTCTAGACGCTGTCTCCTCGATATGCAGCAAGCTGAACCCACATCTACAAAAACACCAAGGCATTTGTAAAATCAAAAAAATGCACAATCTTCCCAGAAAGAGAGCATCGCGTGTAGTCTGGCGAGCCAGAACCAACACATCGTCCACGCATCGCACATTGATAGACGCTTGCATTGGATCTGGTAAAACCAGGGTCGGAAAGCGTAGGTGGGACAAGCTGTGTGAAGGCGTGACAACCTGGGACTCCGCCCACATCTCGTGTAGCCCGTACTAACTCTGCCCACATCTTGCATAGCCTGTACAAACTCCCCCCACGTCTGCGCTGATTGGTCGATTGATTCCGTAGCAACGGCGAGCCTGACTTTATCAGACCCAATCATAGACTGTATATAAAAATGGACACCACGTTCGTTTTGATGTCCGTGCCTACTTCTGGGTTGATATGGAGGGAGCCCTATGGGAATTACAATACAAATATTCCAATCTTAGCAGCCTGTTTTAATCTGTTTAAAGATCGTTTCTAATTGATGTTTTAATGTATATTGTCGGGATAATTAACGGTTCATTGTGTGAGGGGGGGTCATAATTTCACAAACGTGTCAGATTTGGCATTAATATTTTTTATTTCAGCTCCCATAGGATCCCATTCATTCTGACTGTTTTTGGCGCCCCTAGCAGACAGCACAACCGGAAGAAGTCGCGTGTGGGGTGTCTCTCTCTTTCACGTAGCGTATAGCTCTCTCTACCTCTCCTTGTCTCTGGATACACGGGTACTTTCAGCAATGGCACCGCGCGGTCGGAGGCTTCAACCTGGAAAGCAATAGGATGACGTCACTCACGCTGCATCTACTTGTATACAGTCTATGCACCCAATGCAAGCGTCTAGCAATGTGCAATGCATGGATGATGCGTTGGTTCTGGCTCACTGTAAGGTATCTAAAATGTTGCTTTTACTGAGTCATCGAAGTGCTTACCGATTTGTGTGGAGTCCCTGTAAAATATTCTGAATTAAGTGTAACAAAAACACTTCCATTTCCCAGGTCCTCTGTTCAGCTTCGACGTCCATGATGACATTCGTCTGGTCAACGACGCCACTGTTGAGAAGGACGAGGTAATACATTCACACCATTCATTAGATTAAGTAGAAGACTGTCTTCACGTCTGGGATTTACAACACAACTAGCAAAAGCAATTAGGGACAAGCCATTATGTAGCTCGTGTTCAAGTCCGCTTCCAAACGCATTGGTTGCGGAGGAACTCATTATACGTAGTAGTCAACAGCCGCTCCCTGTTCGCATGTCAACCGGCGCGGCTGCGCACACCAGCATGTTCCATTAAGCTACAAGTCGGTGCCTCCGAGTTAATGCGGCCACCCCATTGGTCCATACGTGGTCGCATAGCTCTACACGTAGCGCTGTGAGGAATCTCGGACGCACCAACTTGAACGCAACATTGAAATACTCATTTGGCAAATATTTTAGGTAACTTGAATGGCTATGTAGCGAACACACCCGTGTCCTGTCCGGAATTCAGTCAATGGTCAGGTCTTCTCGTCCAGCAGCAGCCATGAAGTCTTTCCGTCTCGTCGGATTGCGGTAACTTAGGGTTCCATTTGGGGAAAGGAAAGAAATTAACTTGCGCGATGTTGCTCCACAGCCTTTAACGCAGCGATTCCCAATATAAACAATGGCACGTGTATCCATGCAACTCCGCCCAACTGGAGGAGCAGATTTTTAGAAGGTGTGACACCATAATCTCGTTGCCGATAGTGACTCATTGTAACTCTGTTACTACAAGACTGATAGCAATTATCCAAGAAAACGCACACATATCATTTTTTTTTATTAGTACAGACCATTGGACATTGCATGATTTTGATTGATGGTGTGTTCAGTCTCATGCAGGCAAGGTGGTCCTGAGGAGCTGGTATGAGAAGAACAAGCACATCTTCCCGGCCAGCCGCTGGGAGCCCTACGACCCAGAGAAGAAATGGGACAAGTACACGGTGAGTTCACCTGCTATGTTAAAAGAAGCGTTAGCTTGAATCGGAAACATTTAAAAATATCCAATAATTTCAATATTTAGTAGTAAGTATTGACGAACAAAACTCATTTGGTACACCAGTATCCTCAGAGGAAAGATTCATTATTAATAAACATTTTAAAATCAAATTTTTGCTCTGCCTTAACTCTTTCATGGCCATTGTCGCCTACCAACGTTTATAGTAATCGTTGCCGCTATGGCCATCGTCGCCTAGCGACGTCGGTAACATTTTTTCATTGCTACGTCATCATGACATTCTTGTCCATCTGCTGTGTAAAATTCATATTCCTAGCATGACGATAAAGTCTCCAAAACATTTACAGAACGCAGAGAAGTGAATAATGAGTATTTTTCTAAACTGACTACTACTACTACTACTATGTGTGTGTGTGTGTACGCGCGCGTGTGTATGTGCATGCAGGGAGACAGGAGAGAAAGGAGTGTGTTAGTATTCGGATTATATGCGGTGGTCACTGCAGCTCCGGTCAGATATCGCGGAAACAGGCTTCCTCCTGGAGGAGAAGGAAGCCTGGGTTGGCGCGATGTCGCGGTGATGTGCAGTGTGCGTGAGTGTGACGTTTGAGTGGGAATGAACATCGCGTCCTTTTCTCAAATCAACCCGGTTTCACTCCTGTGTGCCCTGCCCTTGTGTGTGAGCGCGTGTGTGTGTGTATGCAGGGAGAGAGGAAAGAAAGAAGTGTGTTAGTATTCGGATTATATGCGGTGGTCACTCCAGCTCCGGTCAGATATCGCGGAAGGAGGGGGAGGAGGAGAAGGCTTCCTCCCCCTCCTGCATGCACATACATACACACACACACACGCGCGCGCGCACACACACGCGTAGTAGTAGTCTCTTAGTTTATATTTGTGAGAAAAGTTTGCCACGCATTTGACAACACACCGTATTCACAGTGCAGCGAGTCAAAGCCGGGTTGATTTGAAAAGGACGCGATGTTCATTCCCACTCAAACGTCACACTCACGCACACTGCACATCATCGCGACATTGCGGCAGTGGTGGGAGTTTTTGTGGTGTTTGGAACTATTGAGACAAGTGTGAATTGAAATTGTTGTCAAAAATGCAGAGGGAGGAGCGCCTTCTATCTCTAATTTGGACCCAAATCACCAACTGGTGGTGATGTTGAGTAAAATAAAATGTGATGTGAAAAAACTTTAGGCTGGCCAAATGTATGGAGGATCGGGATGACTGGAGGCTACGCTGGAAGGCTCGTCTGAGGACGACCTAGAGAGAGAGAGAGAGAGAGAGAGAGAGAGAGAGAGATGTTCTGAACAAAATAGAACCCAAATTGATCTGGTGAAATATTTTTTTGGTGTGAAATCAAACACTTCACAAAAGTGCCCATAACTCTGTCCATTTTTACCCATAATTCAACACTCATATCTCTGGAACAGGGGGGCTGAGGCACACATTTTTTTTCCTGGTTGGAATATAGAATCTCATCTACAAAATGAGCCATTGTGTGTTTTAATAGACCATGGGGAAAATATTCTGTGGGCCTCTACCCAAGCCCTGAAAATGCCCAAAAACCCCTGGCAATTTAGGCACAGTGAATGTTGAAGAGCCTTGGCAATGAAAGAGTTCAAATCAAAACATTGGGTGGCGATAGGCGGTGATTTATAATCCAAAATGGCTGCTAATCATTGGAGTGATCTGCTCACCCTGAGTAGTTATCTACTCCAGGGGGGGGCCGATTTTCGATTTGATCGTCAGTTGCAATTGTTGCACGTCACAGATTTGACTTCGTTTGAGAATTTGAGACATTGTCAATATGGCAACTGGTAGCCGCTGGCTGGAGGCAGCGTACCCCGCCCGCCAGAGAACACTGCCTGCAGCCAACAGCCGTGGCGATCCAACATCACAGCAGCATAGCTGCTGTCGGTGGAGATGAGCTGTTGCACGGGGAAGAGGAGGCGGCTTAAAAAAACATGTATGCGTCTTTGTTTGTCAAAAAGATGGCTATTATCCAACACTCTATAGACGAGTTTACCCGCGAAATACAGGGGGCTGGCATGAAACACACTTCCGGTGCCTAATTGGGCCTATGCCAACTCTGGTACTGAACCGAGGTCCGAGCACACAAAACAGACAAAACACACGGCAATTCAAAATCCGACCACTAGATGTCGTCTGTGACCAGTTACACATCACACCACTCGCTCAGTTCATAATTTTGTATAAATATTGATGAAATACAGTCAAAATCCAACTTAAAATTACTCACCAAGTGGTCATATGTTCTTCTGGACCAATAGGCTGGCTGCTTCTACTAGTTATTACAAAATCAATGAGAAAATGGAACGAGTTGCACTGATTATTAAATCATGCGTTTGTGGGTCACAGATCCGCACAAGAGCATTTGGGTGTTGAAAAGGACACCACAAGTTTGTGAACGTGGTAATCCGCCCAGCGATCTATCGGTATGTTGGTGATCAAGTATGATTATGTTACTTATAGGTTACAGATATGAACTAAACTTTAATCGATTCTTCTGTGTGTTATTTCCAACAACTGTAAACAATTTCATCGAGATCCTTGCACAAGTTTTTCAGTTATCTTGGACAGACAAACCAACCAACGCTACCAAAAACACAAACTGCTTCGTGGCGCAGCCCCGATGCAGGTAAAAAATATGAGAGGCAGAGATTCCTTACTTACAAACTGTATAAATGAAAACAATCAGAATAGCTTTGTAAGAACCATTGTCAGTGTTATATTTGTAAAAAGCCAAGGCAGAACTAGTTTCCAAATGTTCCTGGAATGTTGTTCAGCTGAAAACGGGGCTGTGACTTTTGGTAAATACCTTTGCTGAAATAATTATTGGATTCTGAAGAATACGTTGTAACGGCTCCAGGGTCTGTCAGGTTCTGGCTGATACTCCATGTCCGTTTCTCCATGTGGGTCGAAATTTATAGCCTCCGCAAACCTCACAGTGTCAAGTTATGAATCGTGGAAAGGCGTTGAAGTTCCGAGTATGGCAATGTTCCATCCAAATACCTTTCACCGACGCTGTGATTAAGTGAATGGAGTGGAGCTCATGAAGAACCTTCTCAAATTTACCCAGGATATAAATCATTTTCACCACATGTTGCTGCACACAGAGGTTCAAAGAAGGAAAGCTTCTCTGAATCGTCCATCAAGCTTTTGTTCATACTCTCTTTAAAGGGATATTCAATTTTTCTTTTTTTTTGGACATGGTAATTACCATGCACCCTGAGAAGGTATATCTCTGAATCCAGACGATAAATAAAAAGGCTACCATGGTATAACAATGTACTAACAACGACCATGAAACCAAGGGACACTGCATTAAGGAAATGCCTAAGTAGAAATAACACAGACTGATTTTCAAGGAATTGCGAAATAGGAATACAAGACTTTTCAGGCATACCAAAGCAAATTATTTTCTCCAACTCATACATGAGACTAAGGGGGATAGCAGGTCACTACGGAGCCACATTGATAATTTAACAGGGAAAGCAACTCCCGCTACTCATATCCAGGTGAACATTGGTCTGACGGTTGCTGACCCCGCAAAAGTGGCTGAAGCCTTCAACTGCCATTTTATAAATGTTCCAACAAACGCAATGGCTACTGGTAATCGGGAGGAGTGGGAATGTACCGCAGAGCCGCGCCTCTTACCGCCACTTAATCTGAATCCCATTGATCACGTCACCACTCAGAAAATTCTGTCATCTCTGTCAAACTCCAAAGCTAAAGACATTTACGGACTCAACACTGTCCTTTGAAACACGACCAACGTAAACTTGTAACCGCCATTAGACACTTTATTAACTCAACTCAAGGTGTAGTCCCAAACAACCTGATCCCACAGGGGAGGGTGTAAACCAGAAATCAATAACGATCGACCAATTGAAAAAGCAGTAGCACAACAACTGATCCATCACCTTGAATCACAAAACCTCCTGCACGCCGCACAATTTGGTTTTCGGCCCGCACACTCTACTGAAACTGCTTGCTGACATTTGCTTGAGCAGCTTAACTCATTGAATACCAGCCCTTTTTTTGGAATCATGCCCAAAACTCCCAGACATTTTGACCATTTTTGACGTTTTTTGTAGGGGCACAGCATATTATCTGACAGGGTAACTGAAACATGCCATGGCTCGTTTGAAAGGCCAGACTTTAATCTGTATGTCGCCGAAAACCATGTGTCTCTAGGTTGCTCGATCACCTTGCAATCCTACGTTAAACCAAGGCAGGTGTCCGCAAAAATCACCTAGTTTGACGTTGAAGAGGAGATATTGCAGCTTTTCTGAAACCTATGCCGATCAGCCTTTATACTTCTCTCTCTCTCTTTTTCTACCTTTCTTTCTCCTCTCTCTTTCTACCTTTCTTTGTCCTCTCCCCCTCTTTCTCTCGTCCTTCCTCCCTCTCTCTCTCTCCCTCGCTCTTTTTCTCTTTCTTTCTTGCTTTCTTTTTTTCTTTCTCTCCTTTTCTCTCTCTCTCGCGCTCACTCTCGCTGGCTCGGTCGCGGACCGCACACCACGGGCATTGCGCATCGCGGGCGGGCGCCAGGATGTATTCCGATCCACTGGAGGTGTATACATGAGCACTTTTGAAGCGGATCCACCTATAAGCGGATTATATTTAGGCTTTTTGGTACCATGTAAATGGGGCTACTGCCCACTGCCGTCTGGAAACTGATACCCCCGATTGTACACAATGCGGAAATGACAGGATTTGGAGTCGCTGACACACTCTCTGCGTAATGATTGAAATGTCCAGATGATGCCACAAGTTTTGACTGTCATATTTGGACAGTTCTGTTCATCACAGACGTCCCAAAATCACATTATTGTAGTAAAAGAAACAAAATATGGTATTATTCTAGGCTCTTTAATGGGGCCTTTAATTCCATAAACTTGTAAAGAAAAGGATAAGTACCATTAGGTATAGTCTGTACGCTTTTAAGCACATTAGTATCTCCCTCTCGCGGAATGCTGCGGTAACTTTCTAGAATGCCATGATCGTTTCTCACTTCCTTTATTGTATAACGACTTGGTCGCAAGCAAACAACTACTATTAAACCGTTAAAATCAGTGTATATAAACAAGCAATAAAAGTAATGTCCACTCTTAAGAGTATGAGCTGCTTCAACCACCTAATGAAGCTATCGCACCTTACCCTCATATTTCAAATACTCCATGGAGCTGTACCGCTTCCACTCAGTTTATTCTGCCAACCTCGGAACGTACAGTAAGGGTTACCAGTGCAGCCACCCAGGGAAACTGCACCATTCCAAGACGGAAAAGCACTTTATCACAAAACTGCTTTTCATATATTGCCATAAAGCAATGGAATGAATTTCCTAATCACATTAAGTAATTTACTAACGTGAAAGAGTTCACTAAACAAGCTACAATGTATTTAATGTCTAAACAGATGTGCACACACACATAAACTAGGTGGGAACATCTTGGCTTAGATTCACTGCAGGGTCTGAT
>OMKY01243595.1:0-10369 GCA_900302395.1 Bregmaceros cantori | reverse complement strand
GCAGAATCTGTCCGAAGATCTGATTGGACTCAATGGCGACAGAGACAACTACACACACACAGACACACACAAACACAAAACGTGTTAGCAGATATCTGAGTGTAGTTAGTGCATGTGTGTGTGTGTGTGTGCGTGTGTGTGTGTGTTTGTGCGTGTGTGTGTGTGTGTGTGTGTGTGTGTGCATGTCTGTGTGTGTGTGTGTGTGTGTGTGTGTCTATGTGTGTCCGTGTGTGTGTGTGTGTGTGTGTGTGTGTGTGTGTGTGTGTTAATTGTGCAATGACAATTTAATGTTAGAGAAAGAAATGCTTCTAAAAGTACTAGTTACTTGAAAAATTACAAATACTCAAGTACAGTACTTGAGTATTTGTACTTGCCATCTCTGGCCAGTACAACAAAAATCTTGTTCCATATTAGCACAGATTAGATAGTCTGTCCGTGGTTTGCTCTTTAATCTAATTCACTTGCAAGGGAAGCCGCAAAGTGACGGGAGAGGGGCGCGGGAGCCCGTGTATCTGTTCCACATTATGTCCACTAGAGCCTACTTTTATCCCGGATTGTCCAGGAAACCGGGGAATTTCCTTGTAATTGAGATCAACAATCTACATAGTGCTAAGACTGAATACAGGACAGCGATAACACTGTTACTGGAGCTGTGTCTGTGTGTTTAGGTGTGTGTATATGTGTGTATGTCTTAGGTGATTGTGTGTGTGTGTGTGTCCAGGTTTGTGTGTGTGTGTGTGTGTGTGTGCGTGTGCAAGTCTAGACATTTCTGTGTACCAGATTGTGAGTGTGTATGTGTGTGTGTGTGTGTATACGTTGGTTTGGGATGTAATGGATTACAAATAATAATATTACAGTAATCTGATTACAAAATATAGTAACTGTAATTCCTCCATTCCAGTCTGGATTGACGGAAAGACCATGCGCAAACGATGGGCAATGCACGCACAGCCGCCATGTAAACAGCCGCCATGTTGCTTACGTAGCAGAAATGGAATGACACACACGTCATATCCTCTGACGGGTTGTAGTTCTGTTTGTAGTGCGTTCGCTGGCGCCTTGTAAAGTTGGTAGCGCAACGTGCCAAAGTGCCACAAGGTAATTTCTGTGCAAAACGGAGGCGTTAGACTTGAGACAATACTAAACTGCAACACAGTGCACTGCAAATCACAGTGGAGTTCAACTCATAATAACACCTATGTTTAATGAATTGTAAACCATTGGAACATGTGTTTAAAAACTTAGTCAGTGAGACACCTAGCCTGGCGAGCCAGAACCATTGAATCATCCACACATTGCATGCTGTTAGACGGTACATTGGGTCTGGGCAAATCAGGTACTGCGATGATGTTACTGGATAACACGATTTGATTGACACTTTTTTTTCACAATTTTCGACCTTGTTTTTACCAGGCCCAATGATTGTTCTAATTATGTGCGATGCATGGACAATGCATTGCTTCTGGCTCACCAGGTTATAAGACACCTGCACCCAGGACATGCATGGAGCCTGTGATTTAGTTCACAGGCACGGGCAGTATCACAAGTTCTCCTCCCGTCAACAACATTTCGGCGATCTCTTCCCCAATCTCTGTCGTCCCACTTTCAAGCTAACCCTGTCAAAAAAAAAGGAAAACGGTACTCACGGCACAAAAATAACTTTAATGAAATCAATTCAACGACTAATTACATGTGTTCCAATGATCCGAATTACGTCAATTCTAAGTGGTTTCAGGACGGATTATGTGTGGAACAGCTGCCGCATGTGGAAATAATTTATGAATTAAATGATTTGATTCAAGAATTCCTTTCACAAAACTACGCCACACTTTGCCAAACTTGTTGGCGGACAGGCACTGGGCAGCCTGCTTCATAATACATGTCCTTATCTAGTAATTCAAGAAACAGCTACGGGGTGGGCGATTACTCGATTAAAATTATTAATCGATTTTGAAAACATCATTTTTTGCATCAATGAAATCGTTGGCGTGTTCCCAGAGATGGCAAAAGTACCAGGATTTCATACTTGAGTAAGAGTAAAATACATTTGTAAAAAAACAACTCGAGTAAGACTACAAAGTACTGATCCAAATAGATACTCAAGTAAAGTAAAAAGTACAGGCTCAGAAATGTACTCAAAAGTATTTTTGAAAGTATAAAGTACAAAGTACTGCAAATAAAATTGTATGTAAAATGCATTTTTTCAATGTTAGTTTGTCAATGTTATTGCTTGGATAAATTAACAACCTAGCCTAATGTATCTTATATCTCAGGACTAAATGAAATCCACTTATTAACTGGGACTGCACTCGGTAAATCAGCGCCCCCGACTAATATTATAGACGTTATCCTACCCCGTCAACGCAAAAAAAGTAACAAGCCTGTTTTGGTAAAAGTAAGGAGTAGAAGTACAGATATTTTTGTTAAAAATGTACTCACTACAAGTAAAAAGTAATCACAGAAAAAAGTACTTCTAAAAGTACAGATACTTGAACATTTCACTTAAGTACAGTACTTGAGTATTTGTACTTCGTCACTTGCCATCTCTGCATATATCCAAATAAAGTTACAAATCTCTCACAGTGAGCTGTCGCCGAACCGAAAGATCACCTTGTTGTAACGAGCCGCAGCGTAAAATCTGAATGATACAACGTTTTCCACATCAATGTGTCTCGTGAGATGGATAATGACGAACCCCCACATTGTGCAGCACATTGTGAATTTCCTCAGAGGACGTCATTTGAGCCGCGCCCGACGCGCCTTATTGCGAGTCGACTCAGCGGTTTCTCTCCCCGTCCGTCCAGCCAAGTGCTAAATATGAATCGAGATTAAAAAAGTGCCCCTCACCCGCGCTTCCCGAATGCCCCCTTACAGCACCCGAGGGTAGCGACTCGGGGGCCCCCGATAGTTTGCATATATTTGATGTGTTATAGATTTCCTTTCTTTCCTCCGTGTGTGTGGAATTACTTTGAGAAATCTTTGCGGATTTCAAAGAAAGTCCTTTGTCTCGGCTCGGGGGGGCGAGGAGGGAGTCGTCGCGGCTTTCATTAAAACGCAGCAGGGCCGCGCGGAGCGCGGGGTGACGGCCCGCGCGGGGTAACCTTGCGGGGAGAACTCTTCGAGCCCAACTTCACGCCATCGCTCACGAGCTGTCTGGCTGGCCGAGGTCATGTTTGCTGTCCGGACACGCCGGTGCCTGCGAGACGCCGGCAGACTGCGCTGAGTGCTTTGAAAGGCGCGCGGGGAGGGGGGCGCTTTTTCGCTGTCACTGTGGTTCTCAACTGGAGGACTCACGCCCACATGAGGGACGGAAACGCACCATTCTAACTATTCAACTCGTGTTACCCGTGGCGCCTTGCTCCACTTAAAACCTAGCGGTTATGGTTTCAAGAGGCAGAGAGGTTAACTATTGGATGGTGAAATAGCATGATACTCAGCCTCTGGTCCAAGATAATGCAATCAGTAGGGGTGTAAATAATATCGATTTTGTATTGATATATCGTTACAACAGCTGACGATACAATGAAACTCCATGATTTACACCCCTAGCAAGCAGGAGGCTGAATCGAACACAGCCTGCAGTATGAATAGAGGAAGCTACAGGCGGTAGTCATTAGCATTAGCTCTTCTTCGTAGCTTCCTGTCCAGAGATCGGCAACCAGCGCCTTACAGAGCACTATCGCCCCCTGTCGCTAATCTCTGGTAAGTGGCACAAGCGCCACGGGTAACACCTTGTAGCTCAGTTGTTGGATAGGAGGGCATTGAAAAAAAAACTATGATTTTCCGGATGCCCAGGTATTTAATATTGCCACACCCAACGTATCGTCCAGGCATCGAATCGAACCCATACCAAACTCTGTCCACAATTCGATCGGTCAGCCCATACGCGGGCTACGTCTGCCGGATTTGCCCAGACCCAATGTAGCTTCTAGCGGCGTGCAATGCGTGGACGATACGTTGGTTCTGGTTCTAAACTGATGTACTTTTATTTATATACTATACTATATTTCCAACATAGTGCATGTTGAGCCAATCACACACACACACACATAGGGCCGTGGGAGAATCTCGCTGGCTAGACACCAGCACCACCACGGCAATTGCCACATTGTTTGTGTTCCCAAATCAGCCCCCCGCAGCTGAGCCTCTAGGCGCGGTGAGCATTCGTCATTGTACACATTCGGTCAATAGAATTTATCATTCTACTATTCATCTCCCCCCCCTGGCTATACGCAGTCGGGGAACAGCATCTGTGTCGAGCCCCGGGGAGGCACATGCAAGGGCTGAAACCTTTTTTAAAATTTCAGAAACGCTACAAGCACAAAAACCTTTGGAGAACTTTAGATGAAACTGTTTCATTGAAACGTTTCTTTATTATCAATTTCATGTTTTTCATCAATATTTATCAAAACTCAGTGAGTGGAGAGAGGCCGGAAACGTATTGGTGCTGACGCCGGTCGTTCGTTCGGTCGGCTAAACGAAATGTCACCCAGTGGGGTGGAAGGTTGCAGCTCCGATAGATGATTGGAGTGGGGAGGCGCCGAACTGGCGCCGAACTGGGGATATATTTTTACGTACATATACTTTTTTTTAAAATATACTTTTACATTTTTTTGCACTACCTTCAAAAATGTCAAGGTGTTTGTTTTGTTTTTTTGAAACCTTTTGCACTACATTTATGTTTGGTAATTTCTGTTTGCACTATTTTAAGATTGTCAAATAATAACATAATAAAGCATTTGTTCTTGAGTGATACAATTTTCAGTCATGTACTTATTTACTGGTAGCACAAATTAAGTGCAGTTCAACACATGCTAGAAACAAAAGACATTTTCTGATAGTTCAGTGAAGGTGCAATTTAATCTGCATATCAATGTGGTACTTACTCTCCTTTCAAAATGTTAATAAGGTGCTCATATATGATGCGAGAGTGTTGTGAAACTCCCACAGCGCGCCAGAGACACTGGCCGAACAACGTGAGCAAAGACTGGACTCACAAAAACAATTCAGCTCTAGACAGACAAACCAATGCGACTGCGTGGGGAACCAGCTAGCATCATATACACAGATGGAATTCGTACGAGTGTATCCGTGGCTCGAGATGGCCACGACTGATATAATCATATGGCTAGCTGGCCCCGGGAAAGGGACTACGGAATGTCATTGAGTCGCATGTTACAAGTTTGCTGCTAGAGAGAGCTACGCACAACAGGCGGGAGTAAACGATCGTCTTTACACATAGACTCCCGACTGCCGGCTGAAACCCATAACCGCATGGGTAGAGGCGGAGTAATATTTAACTAAAGAGAAGTTGAAATGATACTCAGCCTCTTGGTATCCAGAATAATGCCAGCAGGCAGAACGAATGACCCCTGCTGGTTAAATAGAGTGAGCCACAGGTGTTAGCCGTTAGCCAGTTAGCCATACTCTTCCTCGTGGCTCAACCCTACCAAAAGCAGAGCACTTAGTGCCTTAAGGGCATAACGCCCTCTACCGCAAGCTTTCGGAAACGCCGCTAAATACATTAAATGTTCTCTGTCCTTTGATAGGACCAACGTTAAGGCAGAAAGCTTTGACGCGACCTTTGGCGACCTGTGAAAACTTCCCTTGGTAGTCTTAAACGAAAGGAGCAAAGGTTTATGCGACGGTGGCCTGTCCCACCACTAAAAACAAATACCAATTGACGTGTAAACAAGTTTTCTGTGGTTCCGGAAATGCGATTAGATGTTGAACAGCTTTTCCAAATATTTCATAATGCCCTCAGCAAGTTTCGCTAATTCTCACAAATGAGAAAAACCTCTGCCTCTAGATGGTATTGGTGGTGGTATTGCTCTATTTGGATTCAGAGCTAAGCTGTCTTACCACGGACAGGGAAAAAAAAGGATTAAATCACTTCTGGGACCAGATTAAAACTTGACTATATCCACAACTCACGCAGTATTAATGGTTCAAGAATAGGTGAGCAACGAAGAGTTACATTTTATTTGGAGGTCCGAATAATGCCATAATAATAACGATGTACCCTTACTATTTGCACAGAGTCTAATAAAATTTTGCCCAATCCATAGTAAGTCAAAGATAACCGTCATTTTCAAACCATACCAAACGTTTTGAGTCTCTCGGCGCAAAGCGGAATCCCCATCACTCGCACGCCTCGCCGTGTCCGACAGGCCCACACACGCGGCGGGTTCCACTGTTAAGCCCCGAGTGTGCTTTCTAAGCCGACATTCAAACGGACACATCAAAGCCAGACGCTGCAGCCGACTCTCTCCTAAAGCTATCATCGTGTCAGCATCGTCCCCATACCACCGTTCTTTAAGAGCCCGCGCACAGCGGCTTTGCTGCTCACCATATTCATAATCATCCTCCACTTTCATCCTCTCTCTCGCTCTCTCTCTCTCAACACTGGGGCTAACAGTTCACCAATCACGCGCACTAGCTGAACCAACACCGCTGATGCACTTTTGACTTGACCATTCCACGAAACTCTTTGCGAATAGGGCTAAAACAAAACAAAGTATTGTAGTGAATGCATGCGCCAACACGCCTCCTTAAATAGAGTCCGAACTAACCTTGGCAATGGCTGAGTTCAGCTATTGCCGACGTTCTAGTTCCTCTATTCCCAGCTCCTCCACGAGGGGCGCTTTCGTTACAGTATGATGTCTAGGTAAATAAGACATTTAATATGCTTTTTATTGTGGGATACACTGGCTCGATTTATTAAAAAAAATATGACATACATTACAAACGAGGTATGTAGACCCCCATAGTAAAAAAAAAGGGCCAGAATTGTGCAAAAACAAGCATGCCTCCGAAGTTAAAAAACAAATATCGTTTGAACACTGTACGTATCCGTAGTTCCCGGACAAAGTTAAAATTGATCTTCTCTGCGTGAGAAAAGAGCATGATTAAATCTGGGAGATGTAATATGAAATGTAGTGATGTAAAAAAAAGTAATAATAATAACGTTTTCCTTTAACAACAAGTGCAGAGCGATTTTTTTTTTCCCTCAATGCTCAGTTTCGATAAAGGTCCCCAGATGTTCTGAGTTCTCCAGGCATGCATTCTTAACGACACAACTGGTGCACTTTTGGCTCAATAATTTGAGCGAAAACCCTTTATTGTATTACTGTCAGAACCATTTTAGTCAAGAAAACTCAACAGAAGATTAAGAAGCAGCTCTTTATTGAAATTAGAATTATCTTGGTGGTATGGCTCTGTTCGGAGGAACTCCCCTATTTCCATGAGTACCATGGAAAAGCACTAATTCAGGGAGCAGCAGCAGTGTAGAGAATTTTCACCCTAGCATGCAGGGTGAGATAGTTAAACCACCCCTATGAACAGAGCCAAGAGACGTGACAAGAGAACATGTCACATCATACACAACACTTTTTCCATCTTGGTGGTGGAGCAGGGGAAGGTGGTGGGTAGCAAAACAAAGCAATACATGGTTTAGGAGCGGGTAGAATTTATAGGGCGTGCGAGTTAATCAGCTGAGGGGATACACCTGGATCAATTAGGAATGAATGAAGGGGAGGGCAGCAAGCTTCTTAACTATCATGGCCTGCCAGAAATAACGTTAGTACTTTAAATGTATGGTTAAGGTGAGGTTCATTACGGGTGTTTAATCAACTACCGTTGATAAACCTGTTGTGTGGAATCATGTCGCTACAGTCGCTGGCTTCGTAGACCGTAGTTGACGCGCTAGTTCCCATGGAGTGTCTTTTTTAGGAGAGCAGAGTGTTACAGTTATAAATAAATCCCTCCCCATTGTGTGCGTTAGAAAACTATTTAACATGTGCAGGGTGAGAACACTGGCATCATCATCAATCTGGAACCTTCCGTATTTTCCGGTGAGTCACCTCCAACCAATCACTGTTCCTCGGGACTGTGTTCCGTCTCCCAGGCCTGGAGAATAGACCCAGCTAGTGTTGGTGATCAAGCTTTCAGCTCAGCCGACCCCCCCAGAACACCTGAGGGCACCACAGGCAATAGACTGTTTGTGTGTGTTTTTTTAAAGGCCTCTTTGTGTTACTCTGGCACCTTGAGACTTCTGAACAATGAAAAGTGTTTTATAAATTAAACTGTTATTATTTAAATTGACTTGAGAAAAAAAATTCTAAACAATAGGGTTTCCGGTTAAATTTGTTCTCTTAACGTCACTTCCGGTGCCATAAATTTTGCCGCTGTTTTTAAACATGTCTATTCGGTGGGAGCACACACCTACAGGGTTATCTTAAAACGGATGGTGGTAACTTGCAGTGTGCTATTCCACACCCAAATGCTCCCGTGCGGATCTGTGACCCACAAACGCATGATTTAATAATCAGTGCAACCCGTTCCATTTTCTCATTCCTTTTGTAATAGTACCAGTAGAAGCAGCCAGCCTATTGGTACAGAAGAACATGTGACCACTCGGTGAGTTTGAGACTTGATCAAGTCAGATTTTGACAGTATTTCATCAATATTTATGTAAAATGGTGAACGAAGCAAGGGGGGGTGATGTGTAACTGGTCACAGACCGGCATCTAGTGGTCGGATTTTGAACTGGTGTGTGTTTTGTGTGTTTTTGGGTCCTCGTACCAGGCTGTATATACATACAGGCACCGGAAGTGACCTTAAGAAGGGTGGGACAAAATGACTCTCCCCAGTGTTTCGCACGTAAACCCGTCTGTTTGCTATTCAACACCCAAATCTCTTGTCCGGATCTGTGACCCACAAACCTATGATTTAATAATCAGTGCAACTCGTTCCATTTTCCCATTCCTTTTGTAATTACTTGTAGAAGCAGCCAGCCTATTGGTCCAGAAGAACACGTGACCACTCGGTAAGTGACTTTAAGTTGGATTTTGACTGTGTTTCATCAATATTTATACAAAATTATAAACGGAGCGAGTGGTGTGATGTGTGACTGGTCACAGGGCAACACCTAGTGGTCGGATTTTGAACTGGCGTGCGTTTTGTGTGCTCGGACCTCGGTCCAGTACCAGAGTTGGCATAGGCAACAATAAGGCACCAGAAGTGTGTTTCATCCCGACGGGACAAAATGCCAGCCCCCTGTATTTGGCGGGTAAACCCGTCTATAGAGCCAGAACAGTGACCTGTAGCCACTCCCAGGGAGTTTCCAAAGCGTGATGTGCAGTTCCCTGAGACGGTGATCAGGTGTAAAAGTTGATCAGTGGAAGAGACAGCAGCTGCTGACTCTCTGGACCCTCTCCAAGGACACCTGTCTCTCCCATCACTACCTACACACTGGCTGATTGATGTGCCGCACGCTCGTTTGCTGTGACTCGTTCCATTTGAACCAGAGTATGAAGTTGGTAGGAATTTCAAAACGTTGTTGTTGTTTTTTTTCTCCACATCTGGAGATATGTCTTAATTAAAAAAAGGTTCAACTTTAATAGTAGATTACTTTTTCCTGGATTTGTCGCTTTTAATGCATTAGAAATGATCGGGGGCGTGGGGGGAGGCTTGGTGCGGTGGAAGAGTGGTTATAGAGCCTGCCCCCCCGGACCATATGTTGAGCAGTGCCACAGGTTCTAATCCCCTCTCTGGCTTTTCTGCAATGTCTCCGCCAGACTCTTCATCCTAGTTCCCGATTTAATCCCGTCACTATCTCTTTCAATAAAGAATGAAAAATGGTGCTTGCGGCCAAAAAAATTACTTCAACTTCAAATCTAATTGCAAGTGTGAGGGTTTGAAGTTTACCATCCGAAATAATTCTGTCACGGGTAATCCTTTCTATTTCATGTTAATGGAATTACTTTTAAAGGCCAAGTTATTGAATCCCATACATACATTGTTGTGGGGTGTAACACAACGGGGGAAGGTAACAAAGGTTTAGGTGATTTATTAAAATAAGAAAAGAAAATAAATAAACTGGAAGTCTAGGGGACTGGAACAGGAGGTTGATGGAGGGACCAGGTCTGGAGTTGGAGACCTCTGTATCCCTCCTTTCACTGGCTGTGTCCGAAATCGCTCCCTAACCCCTAGCCCCTAGCCCCTGGATAGGGCACTGACTATATAGTCCACTCAATCTCAGCGACGAGATTTCGGACACTAGAATCGGCACTGTTAACTTACGTCACCGCTGTAGCATAGTGACGTCATTGCCTGTCGGCATTGGTCGTAGCATTCGCATGCTTTTTTATAATAAATGTATACTTTATCACAGAAAATCAATTGTACTCACATTTATAATTATTTGTTTTTGTTTTGGAGCGCGCGCGTCGTCTTCTTCTACGTTTTAATTAGTGTCATGCGTCTCGCAATGCACTATGGGTTATATTTCTCCGTCTAGGGTACACGCGATGCTCACTACATTTCGTGGTGCATTGTGGGATACTTTCAGTGCCCTATCTAGGGCACA
>OMKY01243591.1:0-15363 GCA_900302395.1 Bregmaceros cantori | reverse complement strand
CGTATTATTAATATACATTTTTGGAGAATACTTGGTAGACATCAATGCGATTGTGTTTATGCAGGGTCTGCTGATGTGCGGCGCCCCATGCAATGAGGAGCAGCTCAGTCAGGTGGCAAAGAACCACAGCCGTCTCCGCAAGGACGGTCTGATCAGCATCTCGGAGTTCATCAAAGGCCTCCGCTACCTCAACATGCCCCTGCTGCTGTCTTCCTACGGCCTGAAGAAGAAGAAGAAGGTAGGGAGACTGGGGGGGATGCAAACAACCTGTTCATTTAGAAAGCACTCACATTGTGATCACTGTATCACATTGATACAAAGTATCAATTCTGAATATGAATAACGTTCGAAATCCAATAACCAAGAATCACTAATAAACGAATGGTGTTCATAATGTCAAACCATGTACTAATATATCAATTAATTTAAATGATAGGTATACGTTTTTTTTTATACTTTTCGGTTGCGAAGAATCGCAGAATCGCAACTGAAAATGTTGAGATCTTTAAAAAATTAATACCTGTCATTTAAATGAATTGGTAATATACAAGAATCACTAACTTAATTGACAGTTTTTGCATAATTTTCGATCTTGGTTTTACCAGATCCAATAATCATTCTAATCACGTGCGTTGTGTGGACGATTCGTTGGTTCTGGCTCGGCACGACCCAAGAAGAGCAATTTGGAATCCGTGTCTTACTCAAGAGCCGGGATTCAAAACGTCAAGAGCCGGGATTCAAAACGTCAACCCTCTGGTCTAACAACTCAACTATAGCCACCCCCCAATCAAGCATTAGATAGCCCCTCCAGAAATCCGCGTTTCCGCGATCGCGGATATTTTCGCAGTAAAGACAAGCTTGCGTGTAATTTACCATGTCGTGCAGAAAACGCCGCATTGCGTGGAATACTTAGTTTCCACCCACGGCCGCCAGGTGTCGCTGCCGCGTCTTGTGCAGATGCGTTTCTGCTAATTGAACCTTTTTTCTATTTACCACGGACGAAGTGCGCAACGCGCTGACGTCACCTCCACAATCGCCTGCATGGATGTGGAGGTGATGTCAGCGCGTTGCGCCCTTGGTCCCTGGTACACATCTGACATTCGGCTTTATAAGTTATCGAATGGTGAAATGCGGTGAATGGTGAAATTGCTACTTATTCTGGGAAAAACATTTTGTGTATTTTGAGTACTTCGGTAATCTTTAGTTGCAGCCCTAATTGAAACCACTATTGTTGTAAAATTGATTTGTGCTATCATTATTTCATTATTTTATTGTGTTTAGACTGTCATTACCTTTATGTAAGAATGTTTATGCAATACATCTGTTTGCATAAATGTTCAGGAAACATTTTTGCACTGCTCTGCTTTGTAGTGATTTTATATGCAATGACATGCACTGAAATGGCTGCATATTTTCATAAAATTGCCTGAGGGAACAAAAAAAAGTTAATTATTTTATAAATACACTGTTTCAGTGTTATGGTGTTGCAGTTCATTTAATATGATCATTTTTTCTTCATTATCACTTAAGAAAAATAGGCTTGCTTCATAACTAGTCATTTTAGGTTGTTTTTTCATGCTCGCAGAATATGGAATTTTAAGCCGCGGAATTTCGCGGAAACATTAAATTGCTCTTCGCCGAAATGGGAATGTGCTTCGTGGAAAAATGCTTTTTTTTGCAGCTTCCTGATAGGTCTTATTAGAGGCTGCCATGCACCCACTTCAGAATGTGTTCTGAAAAACATGATATATTTATTTGTCCTCCCCGTCGTCTCCTCTCCTCAGGCAGCAAAGAAGAAATACGGTGCTCGGAAGAAGGGAGGTAAAGTGATCATTCCCATGCCGGTCTGCACCCTTCCAGACGGACTGGCTGAGCGGCGAGCAGATGGAGGACCACCTCGCTACATGGTGAGTCTAATGAACTCGCTTTACCTTAACGGCACTCAGATTGATATGTCGATTAACCTCAACAACGCTCCGATATGGTCAGCGGATCTGAGTAGTTATTAGGGGAGATCTGAGGCACAGAATAGTCTATCATGATTGCGTCTGAACAAGATACCAGTGAACCGCACACAATGTAGAAACAGGGGTAGATTGTTTGCCGTGCGTAGTAGTACACTGTTCAGACTCGATACCATATGCTCAAACTGATTCACTTTCACAACCTTTAAATTGGCATCAGTTGGCATCAGTGTCATTGAGCTCACTGCATCCAATCACAATATTAATAGAACATTTTAAAAACCCATGTTGGAAAGATCAGGCCACATAGGCCAAACACAGGAAACATACTGTGTTAAGTGACATAAGCTGTGTTCCAATTTTTGTACTTCCGAAATGCACTGCACTTTGCACACTATCTACACTGCACACTACGTGAATAGTGTGCAAATTTCCTACAGATAAGTGCTGTTCCAAATTGATCAACCAAAAATAACGGTTATGCGCTCATCACCCTGCCCGTCAAGATATTTCCTGCTTTTGAGAATTAAAAGCAAAAATGGTGCTGCTCAGTAGCTCAGTCGGTTAGACAGTGCACTGGAAAGCACGCATATGCCTTAATGGCGCGGTGAGACGTGGTTCGAAACCCACCACCGACGTATTTCCCGCATGTATTCCCCCCATCTTCACCTGTTTCCACTAACCCTAATAAATAAAGCTTGGGAAAAAACAGCCTGAATGGGCTGGAAAAACATTTTTAAAAAATGGACACCAATAATTACACCAAACTTGGCGTGGTCTCTCCCCGCGACATTCATCTCTTAATATAACGTCACAGATAACACACATTTCAATATTGAGGGACGCGATACGATCTCCATGAAGGTGAAGGTATTTTTGTGGGGAAGCTCTTGAACTTAATTATCTTTGTAAGGATAACAAGTTGTGAATCCACGCATCGCGTGGACAATGTGTTGGTTCTGAATTCTGCACGCATCGCACTCAGCCGCACGGTGCGATGCGTGGACGATTCGTTGGTTCTGGCTCGCCAGGGTAAAGGCGAGGCACATGAGTTCAAGTACATCTGAATGTTTTACCGATGCTCTCCACCAGGTGGAGCGCTTCCAACAGCACTCAGACCTACTGCGCTTCGACAGAGACCACCCACCGAGCAACCCCGTTGAGGACGACTCTGCCTGGTACCTGGACACACCTGAGAAGGTGATTGTGTGTGTGAAAAACTGTGAAAATTTGCAGGTGTTTTGCAGTGCACTGTCTTTAGTGTAAAGGGTAGGGGACATAAATCATGTTTTAAAAGGCTTTCTTTGTTTATATTCGGCATGGGGAGTCATAGTAGACCATTTAAAACTGTATTCTGGGCGTTTTGTGGTTCCTTCACAATATTTTGAGGTCCTCCCAGAACCCGTTTCGTTTTGAAATCCCCCAATTAGTGACACCATGCGGTGGCCTGGTACAATAAATAGTACGATACTGAAATAGTACAGTATTAGCGTGGAAACCACTGTCAAAACATCACATTTATGACAATCTCATACACAATGGTGACCGTTCCCCTTTATCAGTATGACCTGATAAAGGGTCATTTAAAGTAAGTGATTGAAAAAACAGTGATAATGAAATTAATCAATGAAATCTATACTCCGGGTAAAAAAGGCTCCCCAACAAGCCACATTTTGTAAAACTTAAGTTTGACAATTTGGCCGATAACCAAAAACTGATTCCAATGTTTTCCAATATTTGATTTTTGAGACTGGAGATGAAGTTCTAATAATATAGCGCATCTGTAAGATAAACCCCAGTGATATATGACACGGTCCAATATGTACGTACACACAACAGTAATCACTAAAAGTAATGTAAATCACTTACTTTACATTTGACATGGGTATATGTTGTCATGTTTATTACAATGTTTAATGAGTAACTCATAACTGTAAGGGATTACATTTTGATGGTTAATTTGGTTTTCGTCACTCAAATAAATCACCTAAAAATGTTAATATAATAATATTTAATATAATATAATGCACCATTTCAATAAATCATAACAATTGTGAACAGTTATTCTTTCAATTTCACATGAAGTAGAGTGGAAAGTAATTATCAATTCACAAAAAAAACACCTTTTTTTTAACCCCTTGAATTCATTGTACCAATGCCCCCAACCAACTGCCTGCCAAGCCTGATGACAAGATACGCCTCTGGGTATACCCCCCCAGATGGCATAGTAACTAAATACATCACGGTGGGTGCAGGTGTTTGTCAACATTGCATCGCGCGTGAAGTCCGGCGACCTGGAGTCTCTCGTGATGGCGTTCGAGGAGGGAGGTGTGCCAGTGGACGTGACCGACCGCTACTACAAGACACCGCTCATGGTGGCAGCCAGCTGTGGGAACTACGAAGTGGCAGACTACCTGCTGAAGCTGGGGTAACAACACCTTAGCCTTAATCAGAATCAAGTTCATAGCCATTGTCCAGGGCTTGAAAACAACATTATTTTTAAAACGTTCCATTCCGAACGGCCTATGCTTAGCGTTTTCGTTCTTGGAACCGTTCCGCCACCAAAATATCGGTCCTGAACCGGTTCGGAACGCAAAAATTTTGTTCCTTCTTAAAGTTCCTAATTTTGTGAAATATTAAGTTTGTTATATAGTTTATACAAAATGTATTTGGTGGACTTTCAAACTTCAGTGTTACTGTATTAACGTGAAAACCGGGTTTAAAACGCCATTACATTCACTTCCTCGTCTGTCCATAAGATGGAGTCCTTGGCTTGATGGCCGACAGTGAAAGTGTATGGAAATAGTCTCCCAGACATATGATATGTTAAAATATATAGAGAACAGAAAAAAACGTTTTTAACCGATTTTGTGGATTTCATAATGTTCCGTTTCTGTTCTGGAACAGTTGAAGAAACCTTTTTTTTTTTTTTCGTTTCAGTTTCCGCTCCTCGTAAAATTCAGTAAATTTCCATTCGTTTTCGGTTTTCGTTTTCGTTCCTTGAACCGGTTTGGAGCCCTAATTGTCAATGATACAATTTCACAGACTAGGATTTTTTTCCCGGTAAACGGTGTAAGACCCATTGTGCGAGGAAAAAATATTAAAAGGAGCAAAAAAACACAAGAAATATGAGGTGCAGCTTGAATCACTCAGAAATTGCAAACCTGCACCGTAGTGTTACAAAAAATAGCACTTTTAGTGCTAGCAGTATGTGTGGCAACCTATTATCAAAGCAAGTGCTCGTAGAGTAGCGCAATTGCGATTGACGCCACCGCCGAACATGCTCAGCAGAAGCCAACTACATTTCCCAGCAGCCACTGCGACCCGGAAGTCTGGTCACGTGACAGCCGTAAGCGCCCAGCGAAATTTTAATCACTCCTTCTGTTGGTCGTACAAAATTTCATCCAGACACAACTTTTTCAGTTATCCTGGCGACAAACCAACGCGACCAAAAACAAAACCTGCTTCTGCGGCGCAGCCCCAGAAGTCTGTGGTGCAAGGTGAGGATACACTGTGTTAAGGAAAGTAGGGGGGGGTGAATAGTGAGATAACTTGGGTCGTTTAGGAGCCGTATTGCAGCGGGATTAAAACCTGTTCTTGTGACGTACGGTTCTGGTTCTGATAGACAGGTTTTAATTCTCCTGGAGCAACGTTAACAGATGGTCTGGAGTACAGGATACTATGCATTCACTCTGCTGTAAATTATGTTAACATGCTGTTTGCGTTCGAATTTAATTTTATTGCATGACCGGAAATCAGCATGGAAAAATAGATCTCTGAGATTGTCTTGTTTTGAAATATAGATTGACTATTTTCTCTCAAAATCGCACCCAACTCGAGAGCATGGTGTACGAGTGACCTCTAGTGGCCATGATGAAAACTGCAGGTTTTACGCGTACCATGGAAATTCTACGAAAGATAATGAATTCCTCGCTGATTCCACGAAAAATTACTGAATCGCGTTCTCCTGGTGGGAGTATAATATACAGTTTACTTCTGGATTTCTGTTTCGGGGTGTAAGTATGAGCTCATTTTGACTGGGTTGGGCTCTAGGGAGCATAGAACAGCTACAGCATGCGTTACTGGGTGTGTATGAGAGACAGGAGATCTCACAGTCTACATACAGCATATTGACTTAGCTTACAGTGTTGATAAGAGACAACACCAAGCCACCACGGTCAACAACATATTTTTCCTAAATATTGTAATGACGTGTGGCCAATTACGTACCTAATCCATCCGTACGTTCCACGCGTTGCCACCTTCATACCTCCGAGCGTCTTTTACGTTAACCTTGTGCAACAATAGCTATTTATAATCGATAGCGCCCCCCACATTTTCCAGTTGTATTGCTCCGTTTCATCCGTTTGCACAAAATCATAAGGTCCCCAGATCCGTGTCAATTTACGTACGTAATCGATGGACAGAACGTGTGAAATCCTCCATCAGTATCTGTAGTTTAGCTGAGGTATGAATGGGCCTTTAGTGGAACAAGCGGCGCGGAGTTGTGACAAGCAAACTCCGCCCACGGATCACGCCGCCCATATTAAATATCGCCCATGTCTTGATTTGAATAATTCGATTAGTCAGCCCCATGAAATGAAAAGAGCTTTCTTCAACTGTTCTGGAACAGAAACGGAACATCATGAAATCTGGGAGGTCCTCAAAATGCCCACTTTAGGCAATAATTGTGAAGCAACCACAAAACGACCAGAATAGAGTTTTACATGGTCCATTATTATGTCGCAAGCCTATTCTTAACAAATAAACGCTTTTAAAACTTGATTTTTCATGTCACCCCGTCTTTAAGGAAAGTGACTAGTGAGAGAACTTGGGTCGTTTAGGAGCCGTATGGAAGCGGGATAAAACCTGTTCTTGTCACTCTGCCGTAAATTATGTTAACATGCTGTTTGCATTCGAATTTAATTTTATTTCATGACCGGAAATCAGCATGGAAAAATAGATCTCTGAGAAACCGGTTAAAAAGTTTTTTTTTTTGTTCTCTATATATTTAACATATCCTATGTCTGGGAGACTATTTCCGGTTGTACATTCATCCAACTATCACCGTCAGTCATCAAGTCCCATGCATCTGGGGCTCCATGTTGTGGACAGACGAGGAAGTGAATGTAATGGAGTACCCGGTTTTCACGTTAATACAGTTGCACTGAAGTTTGAAAGTTCACCAAATATATTTTGTATTAACTATATCTAGACTTTGCACAATATAAGGAACTTTAAGAACAAACAAAATATTTGTTCAGGGCCAATATTTTGGTGGTGGAATGGTTCCGAGAATGAAAACGTTAAACATAGGCATACCTGAACCGTTCAGAGCGGAACATTTAAAAAATAATTTTGTTTTCAAGCCCTGGTCAGCCCGTATACGGGCGACGTCTGATTGGTTTGCCCAGACCCAATGTACCGTCTAGCAGCATGTGAAGCATGGACGATTCGTTGGTTCTGGCTTGCCAGGCTATCTCTGGACAGGGCTAACAAAGCAGCTACTCTCCTCCCGGACACGGCTAACTCAATGGCTAATCGTTCTCTCCTGTTGGACAGGGCCAATGTCTCAGCGTGTGACCAGTTCTTCTGGACGCCACTGCACCACGCGGCTCACAGTGGTTATGTGGACATTCTACGTCTGCTGGTGGATGCGGGTGCTGCGGTGGACACGCCCAGTATTAACGGTGCCACGCCTCTCATGAGGGCCATCGAGTATCATCATTTCGACTGTGTTGAGTTCCTGCTAAAGTCAGGGGCCAAGGTCAACGCGGAGAACAAGATCGGTGAGATGTGGGCTTGATAGATGCTAATTTAAGCATTAATGACACTGGCTGTGTCCGAAATCACTCCCTAACACCCATATAGTGCACTATATGGGGTGCACGCCATTTTGTAGGGGTGTCCCAAGTATCCCACAATGCACCGCTAAATGTAGTGAGCATCGGATGTACCCTAGACGGAGCAATATAACCCACAATGCATTGCGAAACGTAAAAAAAATTCCGCAGCGGGAGTGAATAGCGACCGACTGCGGCAAATAGTTATAAATGTAAGTACTTCTGACTTTTTGTGATGATTGTTGAATTTTATAGTTATATTTTTTATAATTGTATTTTATAATAATTTTGACGGCACCAACTGTAGTGTCCGTAATCTCGGCAGTTGCTGTTGAGTGCACTATAAATGAGTGCACTATATGGGGGATAGGGAGTAGGGGATAGGGAGCGATTTCGGACACAGCCATTGAGATCAATGTTAGCATTTCAGGATGGCCTGACACCAGTTAAAGGTTAGCATTAGCATTAGCCAGGCAGTGAGTTGTCTTAAGCCAGCCTGACAATCACCCTTTCCTACCTCACAATGCACTTTATGCCACAGAGCAGAACTGTCTCGACCTGGCGCTTACCTTTGGAGACGCCCGAATCATCAACGTGATTCAGGCCAAAATGGACGCCATGGCCAAGCAAAAGGACGCCAAGAAGCCTAAGAAGGACAGCACAGCCAAGAGGACAGCGCCGCCTATCACTGACAAGGTCAAACATCTCACGCCGGAGACATGGCATAGATGTAGCCATACCACGGCTGTGTCCAAAATCGCTCCCTATCCCCCATATAGTGCACTATATGGGGCGCACGCCATTTTGTAGGGGTGTCCAAATTCTCCATGTACCCTATATAGTGCACTGAAAGTATCCCGCAACAAGTAGTGAGCATCGGATTACCCTAGACAAAGCAATAACCCATAATGCACTGCGAGACGTTTTAAAAATGACCTAAACTTCAAAACAGGGGCACGGCGGGAGTAAATAGCGACCGACTGCGGCAAATCGTTATAAATGTAAGTACTTTTGACTTTTTCTGATGATTGTTGAATTTTATCATTATATTTTTTAGAATTATATTTTATAATAATTTTAATAGTGCAAACTCCAGTGTCCGCAATCTCGGCCGTTGCTGTTGAGTGCACTATAAGTGAGTGCACTATGTGGTGGGTAGGGAGTAGGGGATACGGAGTGATTTCTGACACAGTTTTTCTTTGCGCACACCATCTAGGAGCACAGGGAGTGTAACGTCACAATGAACATGACATGAGCCAATGGTGTTGTCCCAGCTCTGGGCATTACAAAATATGGTTCTGTGAAGCTACTATGACCAAATATGGTCACAACGTGCACACTGTTCCATACCTGCTCCAAAGAGCTTCTGAGAGTGGATTCCATATTTCCATGTTTTCACATTTCAGTTACATGTTTTTCGTAAGAAACTATTTAAATTCCTAAAACTGACAAAATACCCAGTGTTGCCACAGTTACTTAGAAAAGGTAATCTGACTACTGATTGTTCCTCTCCAAAGTAATTAATTCAGACTGAATGCTGACTAGTTTATTTTAAAAATAACTCAGTTGATTGACTTAGTTATTTGTCACGGTTTTGACACACACACACACACACACAATACTACAGTATTTCAGCAGCTCCCAATCTTTTTTGTGATACATTGTTTCATTATTGAATTTGAGATAAATTAGGAGCATTATGCAACAAGTAATTAAATATTAATGAAAGTTATTTGGGCAAGTCCCAATTATTGCTATGGCTATAGTGGCAATAATAAAATAGTCACTAGAAAAAAGACCAAAGTCAAAGTAACTTAGATACTGTAACTTCATTACGGACATCACTAAACCAACATTTCAATTTTTACAACATACACCTACCTTTTCCAATACATTTCATTTTCTCGACAAACATTCAAGCGCACGTTCCATTTTGTTGTGTGCCTGTGTTCATTTGTTGTGAGATTTTTAATTCAACCCGTGTGTGTGTGTACCTGTGTCTGTCTGTCTGAATGCATCTCTGCCTGTTGCCGGTGTGCGTGCAGGCGGCAGTACCCCGGCGTACTTCAGCGCGGCCGGTGCGGCGCGTGGAAGACGTCGTTATGTGTAACGCCAGGATTACTAGCGGACGGACAAAAGTGGACATTAGCTTCCAACCCAAGACGGTGAGATTGGCTGTCCTTAATGTCCCCCAATGACCGTAGGAACGCACAGGACTCTAGGGCTCGAATATTTTAGTAATCACTTATTCTACCGAAAGTTTTCTATTGAAGTTGAGTAATCAGTCATTTTTACTGAATAATGAATGATCAAGTCATTTACTTTATCATTAACAATCATTTTGTGGGGGCGCGGTGGCAGAATGGTTATAGATAATTTGCCCAAAAAATAACGTTTCTATCACAATCAAGCAATCATTACCATAAAATATTGTAATGTTGGGGCGCCTCCACTCAGTGGAGCAGGCAAGTCTGGATGCAGTTCGACAAGAGGCCAGCCTGGCTACTTGCCAAGCACCATCCAGATCGTACTTATACCCCTCCACAAGCGAAAGCTCACTCATGGTTTCAATCTTAGCTTATTACTATCCATTTGATGTCTTGTGGGCTAAATAGATAATTTTAATAAATATTTTTAAAGTCTGAATTCTTGTTTAGTTTCATATTTTTTAGTGTGGGACAAGTTTGGACTAATTCGGGAGAATGATCCACATGGCGCGTCATCCCTCACCTTGTCTCCCTCTCCACAGGTGTGGAACATGCCTACAACCAGTGATCTTCTGGGAAGGATGGAGCGACAGAAGGCGCGGAGAAGAGACCACATCTACCCTGGGACCACCAGGATTCCTGTCGAATCATGCCGATGACAACGGCCTGGTGTGCACCAAATTCCAGCTCCAATTCATTGATTTCCGGGCAGTTTCTTGCCAGCACCACCACAAAGGGTGCTGTACTCTGGAGGCCCTACGGGTGGCACCCCACCCTAAAAGGTTGTTTCAGTGTCAAGACTGGAGCACTTCAGCCTCGATTCATACTCTCAGTGAAGAGATGACAAAAATTTTCACCACCCAGTATGCACTTGCCATACACCCAGCTTGGCCATTGGTCGATTGTGGCAGAGGCAGGCAAGTTGTGTGTGCGTTACTTGGTGTAGTGACTTCCACAGAGACCTCTCCAGTCCCCAGAGGTCTTCAGGCCTACTCCTTTCTGGATCTGGTGATTCGTTTGGCTTCCAGATCTCAATAGTCAGTGAAATGTACATAGCACACTTAATATTTATAGTACTTGGAATATATGGACTTCTATAATTCTAGAATCTCATGTAATGGATGAGAAACCACCTCTTCACCTGCCAGCATTGGCTCTGGAGAACAGGCTTGGCAGGTTTTCCAGAGAAACGAATAGCAGGGTAGCATGGGCGTGATGTTGGAGCCATGTACGAGGACAAAGTACATTACATGGTTTATATTACAGAAAAACTTAAATACTGTAATGATGGGGCGCCCCCACGTGGAGGAGCAGACAAGGGCACTCTGCGGAAACACGTCTGGATGTGGTCAACAAGAGGCCAGGCTGGCTACTTGTCAAGCGTCACCCAGATCGCTTTTGTACAGCATCGTCAGTGACACCAGTCACTCTGGGTTCTCTACCCAGCGGCAGCATCATTCACTTATAAAGCAAGGTGGTTGGATGTTCGGGCCACATATGTATATGCATATAAAATATCTGTAAATATGGAACCATGACCATCAAGACATTGCAGAGGAGATTCAGAAGACTTCACTTAATGCAAGCTTTGTATTTTGATCCTTTTGATGTGTACACCGTTGACTTGTTCACTTTTCTATTAACTGGAGTTTTGACTTGGACTTTTTTTGTAAAAAAAAAAGAAATTGTAATTTTTTTCTGTGGTAGTGCTGTAAAGGCTGCGTGGTTTGTAATATTTCGGTTTGAATTCATGCAGTTTTTGCAACAATAAATAAAACTGCATTTTTGGCTACCATTCAGTCTTGACCTGCAGTCAGATTTTAAAACGTGTTATGCTTTCAGGCTTAGTTAGCTTGACAAAAGGATCTACACAATATGGGGAATTGAAATATCTTAATCATAAAAGTATAGCGTACAGGCTCTTTACTTGGTTATATTAAGATTTGGGCCTGTGAACATGCTTCGAAAACGTTTCAGATGTTAAATCCCACTGCCGAACATTGAAATTATGAACCTTAAGTGAAGTTAGGCTAGGTTTTTAGCAATTATTCAAACATTCAAATATTGTAAAACTGGCATTGAAAAGGTGCATTTAAAATTTTTACTTTAATTTCAAAAATACTTGAGTACGTTTTAGAGCCTGTACTTTTTACTCTACTCCAGTAGTGATTTGGATCAGAATTTTGTAGTCTTAAGTCATTTCACAAATTTACCCTTACTCAAGTATTAAATCTGGGTACTTTTGCCATCTGTGCCTATACCCATGAGCACAAGCATCAAAATTAGGCTCTGCATTGAAGGATCACTGCCGCCCTCTGGTGAGCCATGAACGACCGATAAGGCAAAAGGTTTGAATGAGGACACAAACTACCCATTAGAGTCACTGAAGCTGTTCAAATAGAATTTTTGTGAGAACTGAGGGGATGCATCTCTATATACATTCTACATGTGTGGCAGACCGAGTCTCCCCTCGTATACGTGTGGTGTGACGCACACGGACAACCTACAGATTCAGATAAGTACTAAACATACCCATGTGTCCACCTTCATTAAAGGATGACGACATGCGCAGTCACTGAGGGATTGATCATTTTAGGTGTGTGCACACATTAACACCACACCAACTAAAGTGACGGTGCACCCAGTCAGGAGGCGAGGGGACGTTTTGTCACAAAAGTCAGGATTTGGGGTTCTGGGAAGGGGTCAAGAGTGAGGTTCAGAATTAGGTTTAGTTTTAACCCATAGAGCAGCTTTCTGGGCACTGAGGTGTAGAGGCGTCAGCCTGTCCAAATGAAAGGTTTGCCTAGTTACGTCTACATTACCAAGCATCCACCACCTGCCCGAGTCAAGGACCGACGATCCAGAAACATTACTGCATTTGTTTTCGTACATCAAGTTCACATCAGATGTCATCGTTAAGCCGTCAAGTCTTGGAGAGCCAGACTTTAAAAAACTACAATCATGGATTGCGGTTGTGCTCAAACCTGGCCAGATGGTGGATGAACCGAGACCCAAACTTATGCAAAACCAGAGCCAGTTTAGGAGGCTCCAATCATAGTAAAACCAACAGCCACAACACATCAACAGTAAACAAATTTATTCCATCACAGCTGGAACTCAGGGAATTCAAACACCACATCCTTGCCAGTCAGCTTTTTGTAGACACCAGTGTAGGTCTCCACCTGCAAGACACCAAAAGTATTAGAAAACATCCTCGACACATCATACAAGACAATTTGACCAAGAACAGTCACTCACTAAATTCATTCATATCTAGCCCTTATGACAATAGAGTAGGTACTTTGGGCGTTGCAATTTCAAAAATGAAAAGTAAAATTTGTGCCAAACGTTTCTCCCCCCAGAAAAGCCACAAAGCTGCCATTGCCGTTCAATCGATGACTAATCGATCATAGAATCAATAAGCAACTAATCTAATAATCGATAATTGCCAAGAAATGGAATCATGGTAATTTTTCCAGTTTTGTGCTCACATTACCCCACTTGGTCATATTTGAAGATATGAAATATTAAATGGTCATAACTGATGAAAAAGAAAAACATCAAATGTAATAAAAAATCTAAATCTAAATATTATGGTATAAATTGTGACAAGTTTGTCTCAGAAAGTAATGTACATTTGATGGTTAAGAACCAAATTTGAATGGATTTGAAGTTAATAAAATTAACCTCTTGTAATTGTTGGCCAGCGTTAACATTTTAGGGATTTTCAAAAAGAAAAAAAGTCCAACCGATCAATCAACTAATCGACAACTAATCGATTATTAAAATAATCATTAGTTCTAACCCTACCCAACATGAAACAAAAGGATCTAATGGTTTGCATTGTGACTTTACATGTGAAGACATACTAAAACGTGAATGGTCTTAACTACAAACTTGTCTGGCCAAATGTGGCTAGTGAGATAATTACGAACAGGTTCAATGATATTGACTTGGAGGTTAAGCGCGAAGTTAATTTTACTGGTTGTGCACTGCATGGTTTAACTCCCCAGTCACGGCCCGCTAGGACTCTGGAAAGTTGTAGGAATATGCAGGACACCCGTCCACACCAGCCCCCCTTGGGGGAGACCGGGGACAGGGCTTGCTCTCAGACGTTGTGGAACGGGACTGCACGTCACAGCATCAAAGCTACGCTCCCATACGCCACCAGGACAGAGCCATGCGAGGTACACTCACAGGATGCCCACGTCTGTGCCAACAAAAAGAACTAAAAGCTATGCAGCGCAGAAAAGGCAGTTTGCCTTAAATTATATAATGCAATAGACTAGAGTGACATGTAGTGGTGCACTGTTCCTCAAAATCGGTGGCCGATCACTTTTCTCCAAGGATCGGGATTCGTGATTTTATCCCGATCGGTAAATAAGTCGAGGAGCATGCCAAATGATTGTTCATTACGTTGACTATAATTGAAATTGACAATTGTGCAGGATCAGGACTACCGTGAATCTGTACTGGAGATCGGGATCGGCCGATCCTTGAAATTAAAGGATCAGAAGGAAAAAAAAAAAAAAAGTGATCGGTGCACCCTTAGTGACCTGTGTAAAATAAATGTTCCAGCGGAGTAAATTGAAATAACAGCATTAAATATTTTGCAACACATTCCTAGGCTTATTAAGATAACTCAGCAATTTCAATTTTCTCCAGTGTAATGTTAACAGGTCCTGCACAGCTCTTACAGCGAGTTACACAAGTCTCACTGAACTCTCAACATTCCTCCCTAATGGGAAGTATGCCATTTTAAATTACCGTATTTTTCGGACTATAAGCCGCTACTTTTTCCATCACTTTGAACTATGCGGCTTATGAGGTGGTGCGGCTATTCTGGGTTTTTTTTCTCACCGGCGCGTTAGTATAAAATTTAAAAAACGCCGCTGGAAGTCACAAGCCGTGCCTTTCCAATATGGCCGCCACGGATACTCGTCCGCCTCCAGGTCAGAGCTATGGGATAGGCGTGTCCTGGGAAACTTTGCACCGGAAGCGGAAGTTAGACGGCACGGCGCATGGAGTGCGACACGGTTTTACAAGTTATTTTTTATTTTTACAAATCCATCATGGATCATCATGGAAAACAAACAGATTTCATATGGCGCAGCATTTAAGTTGAACGCCATCGACCTCGCAGTGAAGCGCAAAGTAAGTAGATCCGCTTCATGTAGCATGGATATCGACGTCACCCGGGGTGAGGATTATGCGAGCGGAGAGCCGGAGTGAATATTAGCGCAACAGAACAACACCGAACTCGCCACATAACTGGTATGTTTTTATGTAGCATTTAAATTATTTTATTGTTTCTATGATTGTGTTCGTGTTCCGCTGTTTGCCCGCGTT
>OMKY01243586.1:0-14477 GCA_900302395.1 Bregmaceros cantori | reverse complement strand
TGGGGGGTGGGGTAGGGGGGAGTGCTTTCTGTGCATTTTCTGCAGTTGTCCATAAAGTGCTTCAAAATCTCTGCTTGTGAAAAAAACATGTGCACTTTGAGCGGGTGAACGCACCAGAGTGCTTGTTGTGTTCACATACATGGTTATAAGAATTCCAGAGGCAACCAAAGAAGAATTCAACAATCATCAGAAAAAGTCAGAAGTACTTAAATTTATAACGATTTGCCGCAGCCAGTCACTATTTACTCCCGCCGTGTAATTTTTTTAAAAAGTTTAGGTCATTTTTAATATGTCTCGCAATGCATTATGGGTTATATTGCTTCGTCTAGGCTACATCCGATGCTCACTACTTTTTGCGGTGCATTGTGAGATACTTTCAGTGCACTATATAGGGTACATGGGAGAATTCTATGTACCCTTTAGGGAGCGATTTCGGACACATGCGGTAGATTTCACCCATGTTATGAATTGTTCAATTGCTTTTCAATATTCTTATTTTACAGCTTATTGTAAAGAGTGCATTCGTTCCCCAGATGGGAGAGCAGATTAGGTTATATAATTCCACAGTTTTAAGACTAAAATAAAACTGTATGTAATGTAAATATAGATCTACTCCACCTCTCCAACTTGTAGTCAAGTAATTACAGGTTTTTCATACCATTGTCCAAGCAGAGCTCAAGTGGCTTGAATGTCAGTCTATCGTGCAAACCTCCACACGTCTGCCACACGTTTCAAGCCAAAGAGTTTGTGTTGTGCACCGATCCATATTGTGACTATAGTATCATGTTATCTACACAAAGGGGACTTCTAGATTTTGAAAAAAAAAAGGACCTCAGACTCAGGGCTTGAAAATGAAATTATTTTTTAAAAGTTCTGTTCTGAACGGTTCATGTTTGTAGGCCTATGTTTAACGTTTTCGTTCTCGGAACCGTTCCGACACCAAAATATTGGTCCTGAACCGGTTTGGAACACAAAAATTTTGTTCGTTCTTAAAGTTCCTTATATTGTGCAATGTTACGGTTAGATATAGTTTATACAGAATATATTTGGTGGACTTTAAAATTTTAGTGAAACTGTATTAACGCCATTACATTCGCATCCACATCTGTCCCAGGTGCATGGGGCTTGCTAACTGACAGTGAAAGTTGGATGGATGCACAACCAGAAATAGTCTCCCAGACATAGGAAATGTTCAAATATATAGATATAAAAAAACGTTTTAACCAGTTTTGTGGATTTCATAATGTTCCGTTTCTATTCTGGAAGTTAAAGAAATATTTTACGCTCCTCAGAAAATTCCATAAAATTCTGTTCGTTTTCGGTTTTCGTTTCCGTTCCTTGAACAGGTTCGAAGCCCTGCTCAGAGCTCCTCCATTTAGTAGAAACTTAGGCCGCACATAATGTCAATACATTGACATTATGAGAGCACAGATCCGCCATGTCATTATTAAAAAGGGGTGGTGCGGAACTTGCTATGTGCTGTGTAAATATTGAACACGATAAAATTTTAATTGAGCGGGATGTGGTGCAACAAGGATGATTCATATCTGTGGCAATTATTAAGACAATTATTAAGAGACACCCACCGGCTACGTTGACCTTCTCGGGGTTGGTGGAGCTGGGTGGGGCAGCAGTGCCAGCCGGGGCGGTGATACCGGCCGTGATGTTGGTTGTTCCGTTGGTACTGTTGTACATGTTGTCCACCTTTGACTCCAGCTTGCCCAGACGCAGCATGATATTGTCCAGCAACACTGCCAGTGTCTTCTTTAGGTCTGAAAAAAATCAAATTCAATCATTAATGACGGCAAACCTGCGCATTAATGACGGCAAACCTGCGCCGTAGTGGTAATTACTGATGTACTGCCAAGTCAGAAAACACCAGCGACAGTTTGGTATGTGGATTTCTTTTTTCAAGCGGTCATAGTTTTGCGGAATCTCAGTGTAAATATGAGTGGACATCTGTTGACATTTCATGACAAAATGTTGTCATGACAATTCGAAAAAGCATTCCTTGACCATCCAATTGAGGTAGCATTGATGGATGGTCACAGAAACAAATACAGAACAAATGAAAGATTATTATTAACAGGAAAGCATGTAATACCATTAATCATTGACATTTCATAAGCAGGGAATACAGTCATTACATGGTTCCTCAAACATCTTTTTTTTCCTTGATCTCTGATCTGAACAGTAATTTCAATATTTTAGCCGTTTTTTTCTAGAATCACTTTACATGTTATTCAAATTGTGGACATTTTGTTATAAGCATGACATGTAGCAGAGAACGTTTTAATCTTTCATTGACCTGTATCTCTATATGCTTTTATAAGCCAGAGAATATGTTTAAATTACAGGCCGTTTACGAGTTCTCCATGGGTATCCAAAGCCTTTTATCAAAGCTAGTGATTAAACCTGTTTAGTGGTTGCTATGGAATCACTCGGGATTAGCGCATATTTTCACAGCGCACACATTTTCAAAGCTAGATGGTTATGGCATGATGCATGCATTGTGCTCAGGGCTTGAAAACGAAATTATTTTTAAAAAATTCGGTTCAGGTAGGTCTATGTTTTCGTTCTTGGAGCCGTTCCGCCACCAAAATAATCGGTCCTGAACCGGTTCGGAGCGCAAAGATTTTGTTCGTTCTTAAAGTTCCTTATATTACGGAATGTTACGTTTAGATATCGTTTATAGAAAATTTGGTGGAGTTTCAAACTTCAGTGCAACGCTATTAACATGAAACCGCGTTTTAAAACTCCATTACATTTGCATCTGTCCACAAGATGGAGCACCAGATGAATGAGGCTTCATGCCGGACGGTGAAAGTTGGATGGATGTAAATAGTCTCCCAGACATAAGATATGTTAAAACAGAGAACAACAAAAAAATGTAACCGGTTTTGTGGATTTTTTTAATGTTCCATTTCTGTTCTGGAACAGTTGAAAAAACCTTTTTCGTTTCCGTTTCTACTCCTCGTAAATTCTGTTCGTTTCCGTTTTTCGTTCCTTGAACCAGTCCGGAGCCCTGAATGGGCTACCAAGTTGTTGTTAATACAAAGTTGCAGGAGTCCATGTTTTAATTCCTGTCTGTGAAGAGAACATTTTTCATGACACGCTGCAGCCCAAAATGTCTTTATATCTGAGGAAAAGGCAAGCAGCTTTTTCAGTTCTCCAAAAAGCAGCATTTAAAGAACGTTCATAACTTGGGCAGCTGTACCGTGTTAAATTCTGCCTTCGAAAGCAAATCCTGGGGAGTAGTAAATTGCCTATTTAGTACCACACGAGTCAGCTGCATCGATTAGTTTTGACCTTGCCCCAGAATGCTAATCTGACAAAATGTTTTATATTTTTTTTTCATGCCACTGCCCATTGTTGGAATAAAAAGGTGGCAGCCTGTCAAAACATGCTAGATTTGCACCAAAACACCAATTGAAAATTTGTACTGTGCTGCAGCCAAACTGCAGAATGTCCTTATTGCCCAGGTAAATTATAGATGAACAGATCAGCTTGATGTCTTGCAACAAACACAGAGTGGGCGCTGGGGGCCGCCAGCAGCGTTGCGTCTGGATAAGACAGACTTGCAGAATGTTGTCGATCAAGTAGTTCAGCGCAGCACCTTGGGCAGGGTAGTGGAACGAACCGAAACAGTAGTCACCACAGTAACGACGAATACGCAGACTGGCGAGTAAAAGAAAAATGATCGTCCAAGCAGAAATCCAGTTCTAGTGGCGCACGGTGGCAGAGTGGTTAGAGAACGCACCCCCCAGGCCACAGACGGAGCAGCACCGCTGGTTTGCATACCGTATCTGGCTTTTCTGCAATGCCCCCCGCCCCCAACACACTCTTCACCCCAGTTCCCCCGATTGAATCCTGTCACTATCTCTCTAAATAACTAAGAAAGGTTCTAGCAATGAAAAGGCCTGCCACTTTCAATTCTACCAGTGCTCTGCAAACAGACTCAATATGAGCTGATCCTAATTAGTGCAGCTCCTCAGTCAGGTCTGCTAACTGACGACAATAACTGTTTGCCAATGAACAGACACGTTGAAAGATGTGGCAGTGTCAACTATGGATCAATTGACGAGCCGCTCGAATGGGCATCAATTTGGTGGAAACAGGCTCCCGCCTCAAACGCCAACAGAGCTACACCAAAAGAAAACTCTGCTTGTCAGGGAAGCTAGCTTTGTTTGGTCATGGTATTACACAGACAACTCCCTCCGGGGTTCTTTCAGGAACCCAGTTACATTTTAGACCATTAGGAAAACATTTTAGACTTTCAACAACGTTAGACCTTTCGAACTAGCTTCCGATTTCATAAAAAAAAAAAGGGACAACATATATCAAAACTAGAAGTCTCATATTTCAAAATTTGCAAATCATGCCAATTTCTGGAATTAACTAGAGACATCTCACCCTTTGGCTTAGGATTAATACAATTATCAATTTATATAGATTTTATTCACCCATATAACTTGAAACCAGACCAGCAAAATCATTGTTGTTATCAATGTTAAAGAGGAAATCCGATTTGAAATAATCAGATTTCAATTTCAAATCGAGTAAATACAATTTTAGACCTACGATGAAAACATAGGCGTTTTTAAAATTTCAGTATCCCACAACAATGTTCTTTGGGACTGGGTTACAGAGTGAAAGGTTTCAGAAACCTTGCAGTTCCTGTTGCCATCCGAGCAGCTCTGGTGGAGTAGAAAGGATTTGTTTACCCCTATGTCACAGACACATGACGTCTACATAAACCGGCTTCACGCGGGTTTATTGTTATTATTAAATGTTAGTGTCCTCCAAGGATTAGCTGGTGACACCGCAGTTTATTTTCCCCAGCAGAGCTCCAAGATTGGCCGGAAGAAATGTGTGTGCGGGGAAGTGCTTGTGTAAAAATACTGTAGAGATGGCCACGAGACATCGTGAACGAACGAAACCCCATAATAGAGGAACATCACCAATATTTTCAATAGCAATCGCTAGTCGCTACCTTGTTAAAAAGCGTATGCTCCGTGGCGCAGTCGGTTAAACTGCTGCATCCAGCGCATACACAGTCTTGTGTCGAGTTGAATAGATAGTAGGGCTGCAAGTAACAATTATATTAAAAATCGATTAGGTGACGATTATTGAAACGATTATCGACTAAATCAGTTACATAATTTTTCTCCTTTCAAAAATCCCCAAAATATTCACAGCGACACAGAAATGAATTTTGTTAATAGATAGTTACAATATGGTGTCCGCATTGGCCGAGTGGTTATGGACACCGCACCTAACGTGACCCCACTCATGTTAGTGCCGCTGCGCCTACCGCAGCGTCCGCAGTGTCACGAGTTCGACTACACTTGTCGACTTGTCTGCAATGTCTACCCCCGATCTCTTCAACCCAGTTTTCGACTAATCCTATCCAATAAAGATGGAAAAACGGCGCTGACGCCGGGAAAAATAACTTTAAGACAATCTAGCACAAACAAATTACAAATCATTTTTATGCTAATATTTTGATGGTTTTCCTCATATTCATCTTTTTTAATCAATAATGTTGAATAATTATGAATCATATTTTAGACATTCTGCAATTATTAAGTAATATAAATTTTCTCAGCAAAAAACAATGACAATGACAATGATTCAACTCCTTGGCGATTATCTAATTATTGCATTAGTTGTCGATTAATTTCATCATCCATTATTCGACTAATCGCTGCAGCCCTAATAGATAATTCTAATAGATATTCTTAGCTGTGAACATCTTTAACCCATTATCAACTTTTTAAATGTTTACACTAGCTTGATGCAGCCCTGTCCTCAGGACTGGTTAGTAGACGTCAGAACACAGGGAGAATAACAAAAAAACTCCACAAATGGTGACTGTATTCATAGCATCTTCGAGGCAAATCAGTATCTCTCCTTGCTTGACGAAAACATGGATATAGTCCTTGAGATGACCTGTCGTCAACTTCCAAGTTCTTAGATGATAGCCCTGTAGCAGTACAAGTCTGACTGCCCGGCCCAGTGCCTTACAAGCTCGGGTGCAAGATTCCATGGAAACAAAAGAATGTTACCCGGGGCAGCGATACTCTATAGATTATAACAAACAATATCTTTGGTTCCAGGGGTCGAAACATGGTCTGAGCGGCTACTGGCTGGGATACTGGACACCAGTAATATAAAGACACTGCCAGGAGCTCAGTTACATTTTCAGCGACATTTAGAATAAAAATACACCATTATTTCCATAATTATCATCATCATCAGTTTCTGTTTTTTATAATATCAAAATTGGTAATGCACATTAAATATCACAGTATTATTATATTATTGTTATTTTGTTAATAATGGCACATACCGTATATTTGTGAAATACATTTTTATTATGAGAAAAATGGAATGCGTACTATACGCCAGTGAATTCAACCTGTCGTTAAGTAAAAATCTGCAATATCTCAAAGTCTTCCAAAAAAATGAGAAAAGTTGAAAAAGTGGTCTAAAACATTGTAAAAACAGGAAATCAACCTCTTAAAAATAATGGGAACATTGTGGTCTGCTGATTTCCGATTGTATCCCTGTAGGACAGTGAATTGTAATTTTATTTTGCACAAGAACAACAAAGTAATTTAGGCAAAGGTAAAACTAATAAAAGAAGAGTTACTGAAAGCAATAAAGTAAATTTAAATTAGAAATTTACATCGGTAATAAGCGTTTTTGTTTTGGACAAAAATCTAAGAAAACCATGCCTTAGATACTATGTAAATAATCCTGAATAAAATGTGTTTGGTCAGACATCACAAACGACAGCCGTGTTGAAACGCTGCAAGAAGCTGCCCCGAGCTGGAACACAGCCAGTTCTATAGTACAGACTTTATACATGATAATAACCATTCAGCCAGGAGGGGCCACATACAAGGAACAGCTGGAGGCACGGCGTTTATTGGACTGGACGTAACTTAGATGACTAGAAGGATGGGGCGAGAAGGGGGGGGGGGGGTGGACTATTCATGTTCACACACGACGACATACTCCTCTTTCACCCACACACACACACACTAACATTCCAATGAAACACTGCAAATATGAATCTCGAAAAAAATAATAAACATGAAATGACTGAACATAAATGTTAGCAAAACCCATCAGTCGCCAGTCAAGATTTGTACCAGACCTGGGTGAATAATAAACTAGTCATACAATGTCAGAGGTGAAACGATTACTCGAATAATCAGCTACAATAATCCAGTTGATCATCTAGGTTACATTTTTATTTTATTTTTTCCCATTTTATTGACGAGGTTAGGGTGAACGGTGGACAAGAGTGTGGGGAGGCAGATCTGCAGCATACTTATGTCTGTGAGGGGAGGCGATCCTGTGAAATCTGTTTTGTGCCTGTGGCTTAGCGCACGCAGATTATTAACATATTTAATAGCTGAACCCTTAAAATGGCAACTACCAAAAGACATGCAGAATTACATAGAAAACAATTTCCCTTTGGGATCAATAAAGTATTCTGATTCTGAATTTTAACATTGCTTAAAACATACCAGCTGGCTAGAAAGTGCACCACTAGAAACAACGTGCGTTGTTGAATCTCTTATGAAGAAAAGGAAAAAAAGATCAAGAATTGCATCATTCCAAAAAGCATCTTTGCAAACTGTGCTCCTATTTGCAATTAAACATAAATGATTCCCCCTTAGCCTTATGATTAATAAAAGTCCTATTTTATATGTTTTCCATCTATATGAAACTAAATAATTATGTTTTACACCTATATAAATCTAAAAACAAATTATGCACAGGAAAATCTGATTTGGCAATTTTTTTTTCTCGAAAAATATTTTAGATCTTTGATTTCAAATCAATTGTTTGTGCTGACCTAATGGACACTTGAACAGCGCGCATCCAATTTAGGCGGAATGCATGTAGCGGATAACATTGTGGATCTTGGGCATTTATTTTAATGCAGTCCGAGGAAGGGACAGATGGCCACATTTTAATCCATACTTCATGTCAAAACGAAGTGACGCACCTCTCTCTCTCTCTCGCCCTCCCTCTCTCGCCCTCCCTCTCTCGCCCTCCCTCTCTCCCTCTCCCTCTCCCTCTCCAGAGGCCCAGGGATTCCAGTCTAGTTAACTCAGCGAACAAAGTTCATATTTTGACAGTGTTTGGTTTGAGCACAAGTCACATGAGACAATTTTGGAAGAGTAAAGACAAATGTAGGGAAGAAGAAATGGTTCCCTTCCTTTGGTTCTGGGGCTATGACAAAAAAGTAAATTAGTATCAGATTATTAAAGCGGTTAGGCGATTAATCTTTCCACAGTATAAAATATTAATGTGGATTGCAACAGTTCGATTTTTCAGCATAAAATATACACATTTATAACAAATTAATAAATAACAAAATGTTTAACGACAATTTACTCAAACACAACAATTAATTTATACAGTAATATTTTGATATTTAATTTCCTCCATATTTATGTCCGTTGTCCATGTAATTTATTTTTATTTTTTTTTCCAGAAATGATCAATATAAAATTATTCAATGTGAAATTTAGGAGGAATAATAAATAACATTTCTCATGTTGTGTGAGTGAAACAATTCTCATTTTAGAAACATGTCCTTCATTTGCAAATGGAAATAATACGCTCGACTGTGCATCATAGACACAGCATAAATGAAAATGAATTTTACAGATTACAGAGTCACCACCGAGGACTTCCATTGTGTTTTGATCAGGGGCTCGAAACATACTGGTGGAATGTTCATACAAAGCATGAAATTATAGATAGTTTGATACGTCACGTCTTTGACTTTTGTAGCATCTAAAGAGCCTTCACCTTCCAGGCGGTCATGGCGCACTGCCATGACCTTCAGAGATATGCAGATCTTAATGCTCCGGTGATAATGAACAAGGTTCTTCAGTCAAGCAGGCCAGTGCAGGAAGACGGAACAGTTACACGCTGTAGATATATGATGAACCCTTCAGTTTACACAGCCACTTGATAACTATACACATGGATCTTTTAATAATAAAATATATGAAATAGTTTATCTTATAACAAAATAATCTGATTTCAAATGGGATGTTGCCGTTAACTAGGAGAATGATGCCACATCAGTGTTCTAGGAATCGATTTGGCACTTCATAACACCATGAGTCACTCCGACTTTAATACAAATTAATACATTCTTTGCTTTATTCCAAAAAGCAGCAGGTTGCACCAGTTCAGATGAAAAATATCCTATTTGAGATTAATGAAATAATGTATTTTAACTCTTTCAGTTACAGAAAATCCAGAAAACGCATACTTGCGGCCAAAGACCTCAAGGAATTTTCAGAACGCATAAAACTGTATTTACAATTTTTAATTGAAAGTAAAGATCATCAAGTAACACATTTTACAACTACAATTTTAACACATTTTTATGTAAAAGGTTTAAGAGGGGACAATTTGGATTCGATTTTTAAGCAAAATCATAAAGCCCGTAGAGTACATACATCGACATGTTAAATTCTAAGCACGCCCTCACAGGTCGGTCTGGCTTGGCCAGGCTTTTACTGTTTCACCAGCCACAGTCAACAGACCAGCTTTGGCTCGAGAGGGCCTGGCGGAGAGCTGCATGCGTGCCAGTTCCCCGGAATAACCGGGAGGAAAGAACTCACACTGCACTCACACTGGGAACAAAAAAGTTGGCCGCACACCGCGTGGTATCGCTGGCAGCAGCTGGCTTGATGAACTTTTAATGGCGGCGCCGTGCGTGCTGAAAGATGCAAGTTCGCGCCTTGTTGGCAAACAGAGACGTCGCCCTCTCCGCACGGAGACAGCAAAGCAATGCCATTTTATTAATTACACAGCTTGGTATTAATACAGCGCTAGGCATGCGCGAAAGGAACGCTTTCTCAGTGAAGCTGATTAAAATTATTTGTATTACTAAAATTACACACTTTCACTATAAGCCCGATACATTATTTCCACAAGCTATAATATAAGCACCGATTATCAACATTTTTTTTTTTTCCTGGATCTGGTTTGCAATGGAGACACTCAGACGTTTTCAATCAACTATTTACATAATTCGATGCCTGGAGGAATTTTGAGCCAGGAACACCTCCCCCTCCAGCCTATGAAATGTATTAGTTTTGGCCAAGTAACTGTGTGTTCAAACCCAATAATACCGAACATGTCTAACTCACTGAAGATGTATCTGACGAGTCTCTGCACTTTTTTCTCTTTTTTTTTTTTCATCGCCAAAGCAGAGTGTCTATTGAGACCACTGTGCAAAAGATCTTTCCTTTGGCAGTGATGGTAGCCCCACACCAACACATCTCACTGACAAAATAATATAACTGTCCATATTAGTTCTGTCGTTTACGACGGCCAAAGCAGCCAGCATTTTTTTTTTAAATATTTTTGCCTAGTCATACCAACAACCAGAATTTAAGGCCAACTTCTGACCAACCTGAACTACGGCATCATAGCCACCATCAAAAGTTCACAAAATGACCTACAAAAATTCCCTAAGTCCCTAGACAAACATGCCACTGAAGTAGGCTTCTTGGCTCTTTCACTGTCAAGTTTTTAAACACAAAAAATTGTGCACTGGCGTTTGTATAAATCAAGAGGATCTCTACTCTTTAAGATAATTGATCACAATTTTCTACATTCTAATAATTACATTTTGACGACTTTTGACAGAAAGAATCACATTTCTGCAGGACGTCTGTGGAAGTATGAGCTGAAAGAGTTAACAAAACGCATATTTTACAGAATGAAAGACAACTGATTAAAAGCAACCGACCATTCCAGCTCTCCATTTAGGGCAAACCAATCAGCCTCCGTCAGCCTCGCTGACAGCTCTGCATCCGTAAAATATTGAATACCGCTTTAATTGTCTGTCTTTAATAGAAAACAGGGATTCTGCTACAAGCAGGGGTTGTTAAATATGACTATCATCTAGAAAATTAAACAGATGCCGCTACTGTGTTAATAGCAGTCATCTTGAATGACTGCTATTATGAAAGAATGAATGAACTTGGCGGACAATTTGAGTCCCTCCGTCGTGCCTACAGTGAGTTCGAGTCAGAGACTGAACAGAACCTCAGCACTGCCATTGCTCTTCTACGAAAGCACTTACCCGACCGTGCTTAATCACCACCGGCCTACACACTCCAGGCTCGAGTGCCTCGATCGAGCCCACCTCCCCTCCAATCGGAACCGAAGAAAGGTACCCGCCGCGCAAGCGCCGTGCCTCATAAGAACTCTTAATCAACAAGCCCCTCGACAGCCAGGTGTAATTTAGCAATTTGCTAATCCTGTGTATAACCATTTCTTCAAGACCCATGTATCATGTTGCAATGAATATCATCTCTATTGCTGTGTGACATGCTGGAATGACTAATGGCTCTGTACTGTGTCGTTAAATACATTTCATTCATTCATTCATCACATTTCTGACATTGTTTGGTTCAAATGACAATCGCCATCACTAGCATGATCAATATTTTAAAATGATAGTTGATTTGGCACAATGGTTAGTGGGAGTTCGCAGCATATTCAGCAGACCAGGCAGCTGGCTTGATGAACGTTTAATGGAGGTTGTGTTTGTTGTGCTACACTTGCTGTACTGCAGCCAACTATTCAATACGTATAATTTATAATCACCTCTGGTCGCAGACACCACAACTCAACGCTGCGGGAGACACAGAGGAACAAACACACAGAGGAACAAACACACATTCATTTCCCTGTGTTTTTGGCAAGTTTTCTTGTGCGGATCTCCCGTTCCAATATTCATTCTTGTTGTGACCACTTGGTGAGTAACTTAAAGTCAGATTTTGACTGCATTTCATCAATATTTATGCTGCAAAGCAATGAAGGAAGTGAGTGGAGTGATGTGCAACTGGTCACAGAGCGACATCTAGTGGTCGGATTTTGAACTGGTGTGCGTTTTTGTGTGAGCCACGCAGTCAACTTCGATGACTTTACATAGGCAACATACAGACATCGAAAGTGTGTTGCAGAAGGGCAGGACAAAATTACTCTGCCCAGTGTTTCATGTGTAAACCCGTCTATAGCATCCTCACAGGGCGGCGCCGCACGACATTCATCCGGCCAGCGAGCATCTCTGACAGAGACACGGCGGGCTAGCCTGGCAAGCCAGATCAGTCTACTCACTCGTTCCTGCAACACACACAGGGGCACAGGAAGTGGGGTGTGCCGGGGGCTTTAGCACCCCCCTCTAGTGGACAACAGGCACAACTACAGCACTGGAATTCAGACCGTGCCGGTGGCAAGAACTTACTGTATTTTTCCCCTAGCTAGCTTAATCAATTTTTTTGTCTAAAAAATGAAATGCACTTATTATGATTGAATACATGTGAGTGTCATTAAATATAAGCTAATTGCCTTGAGATAGATACGCCATTTCTCAGATATTAGTTCCATCTCGTGAGTGCTTGTTGCCGCTACTATAAGCGCTATATGGTATGGAAGTGTTATGTCGCGCTTGTTGACAAGATGAAGTGTGTTATAATAATCTGTTTAATAACACATCAATGATTGATCAAATAAAGATACATAGTCGGCGCAGCAGCATAGCATACATCAACCAACTGAAAGAATAGTGAGAAAAAACTATTTTAGTCCTTTGGGCTGAATTTGGTGACATCATACGATCACATACAGCACCCCCACTTGTGTTCCTGACCGCACATATTGGTATGGGGCAATGAAGAGAGGATTTTTTTTAAGCCTAAAATTGACGCAGCAATCAGCTCCACTTCAGTTCGACAGCGTTGTTTGTGTATGTAAACAATGAATGGAGGACATGTCGTTGGAATCTGTGTATTTGATAACGCTTGACAATCTCAAGTTCGAATTCCCAGTCAGGGCCATTCCCAGCGCCATGGCCCAACCCATTCTCTTCGTGTACAGCCCCACACCAACACAAACAATACACTAAAGCTAATAAGTAAGGTTGGAAAAACAAATGGTAAAAGCTAGCACACAAGAGCAGAGATGGCAAGTAACAAAGTACAAATATTTAAGTACTGTACTTTAGTAGTTTTTTAATGTGTATGTAATGTTCTTCTTTGACGATGTTTTACTTGTAATCAATGGTAGTTCTACTCCTTATTTTTTCCAAAACAGGCCTGTTACTTTTTGCGCACCAATGGTAGGCGGTAGGGATATGTATAGTTACTGTTCTTTGTGTTATTAAGAGTTGGGTTTCAATGTTCGCCAGTGGGATTTATGAACCTCAAGTGAAGTAAGTTAGGCTAGGTTTTTGGCAATTTTTTTACCTTCAAACATTGTAAAACTAGCATTGGAGAAGTGCGTTTTATATAAAAAATGTTTTTTACTTTGTGCTTTATACTTTCAAAGAAAAGTTGGAGTACATTTCAGAGCCTGTACTTTTTACTTACAAAAATACTTTTTGAGTATGTTTTTGACCCCGTACGTTTTACTCTACTCGGGTAGACATTTGGATCAGTTTCTTTTAAAGTTAGCTTTTGGGCACAAGCGCCATTTTTCATTGTTTATTGGGAGAGACAGTGACAGGATTAAATCGGAAACTGGGATGAAGAGTCGGGGGAGACATTACAGAAAAGCCAGACAAGTGATTTGAACCTTCGGCACTGCTCAACCTATGGTCTGGGGGACGCGCTCTCTACCCGCTCGGCCACTGCGCGCCCCCTGGATCAGTACTTTGTAATCTTAATTGAGCTGTTTTTTCACAAATATATTTTATTCTTACTCAAGTAAGAAATTTAGGTAGGTTTGTCATCTCTGCATAAGACTAGGCTCTTCAATGCTAACATAAAAAAGTTAGTGGTCATTTATCACTAGTTGCAGCCCTATAGCGGACACAGACTCACATAGTCCACAGGAGCCAAGCGGATGGAAGAGACACGTGGCATAAAATGCCCGATAACACTGATTGTAATTCAAGTCATTTTACCCACCATGCGATGTGTGTGTATGGGGCGGAGGGCGTGGGGGGGTCTTGACGGCTTTATCCCTCCTATAACCAAGCAGCAGGCAGCTGGCTGTTATCAGTGAGCCATCCTCCATGCAGGGAGATCGATACCGAGACAGGCTCCCTAATGAAGGCGCACCATTGACCCTGGCTCGGTCTATTAATGGCATGAATAAGTTATTGAACATCACCTTCCCCACCCTTCACTTCCTGGGCTCCCCTTCTTAGCTGTGGTTACGGTAAGAGGAGACCGTGTTAGTGCTCATAACACAACACTGACACATAATGTCACAGACCTATAGGGGCCAGCATGAGCTTAAACAAACTTGGAAAAATAAAACACTAACCTAGTAGGTCGCAGGGCTCACAATTTCGACTAAAAATCTGATCCAGTTTCTAGTTTTTTGCACTTTTAATGAAATAACAAATTTAGATATAGATTTTCCAAAAAGAAAGAAAAATATAAAACTATCCACTTAATTTGTGTCTCCACGAC
>OMKY01243583.1:0-13452 GCA_900302395.1 Bregmaceros cantori | reverse complement strand
GTTAAAATATTTGGTAGCACTTCATAATACGTGTCCGCATTTGAACATTAGTTACGCATTAGCTAAGCATTAGTTAACCATCATTTCAACCTTAGTTAACCCTTAGTTAAGCATTACATCTTAATTATTTCGCATTACTTAATCATTAACTAATGATTTTCAGACCGTAATCTGGTTTACGGTGTGTTGGGTCTGGTCATGCCAGGTCTGAAGCCGTGCTTCACACAGCTGAATGCTGTTCATGCCAGGTTAACTTGAATGTGTTGGGTCAGGTCATGCCAGGTCAACATGAATGCGTGAGGGCTGGTCTGAAAATCATTAGTTAATGATTAAGTAATGCGAAATAATTAAGATGTAATGCTTAACTAAGGGTTAACTGAGGTTGAAATGATGGTTAACTAATGCTTAGCTAATGCGTAACTAATGTTCAAATGCGGACACGTATTATGAAGTGCTACCGAATATTTAAGCAGAAGTATGAGCAAAGAGGCTATAGAAGCTGTAACAACCAGATTTGAAAATGCTGTGCGCTTAGGGCGACAAATTCAGCCATTGAACGAAAGAATCCAGGCCCTACACCCACATACACTACACATACAGACACCAGAAGTGTGTTTCATTACAGGACAAGATGGAAGTGTTCTATTTTTCATACATACCTTAAAATGTTCCATTGTTATTGTTGAAATCATGTTGATGTGAGTTTTTTCGGTATTGTCTGCAGATGTGCATAACAGCTGTCGTGGGCCTTGTGCTTTACTTCGTCAACTATTTGCCGGAGGAGAGGAACCGGGCTCAATTCGTCGTTAAGGTGAGTGGATTCATCTTGCAGAGGGGCAGATTCCCCTGTACTCTGGAGCAGAGATGCGACCAAGTCCCTCTTTCAAGTCTCAAGTCCCAAGTCAACTCAATCATTAATATGTTGTAATTTTAGCTCCAGAATTCGATTTTAATAAAGTAGCAAAACAATCAAACGATGCTATTATAAAAACAAAACTATTGCTTGCTTTTGACTTTATTAAAATCAGATTCTGGAGCTAAAATTACAGAATGTTAATGATGACTTGATTTGGAGTTGACTTGGGACTTGACTTGCCCAAGAAGGACTTGAGACTTGAGACTTGAAAGAGGGACTTGGTCGCATCTCTGCTCTAGAGATGACTGGGTTCTAATGAAGTTAGAGTTCATCTCCCAGCCAATGACGATTTGACCAAACATTCTGAGAGCAGAACAGCTTACACCTCCATTGGATATTTTACAAGTTAATGTTCCTGCTAGAGAAAGGAAATTCATTATCTTGTTAACCCTTTCAGCACTGACCATTGATGTTTGAAGGTCTACAAAATATTCTCCACAAATGATATATAGCAGCTTATAATGTAACAAATTATTTTTATTTTTTTATTTTTTTAGTGCCATTTATTGACAGGTTTAGTGTGAATGGAGCAACGCAGACCCCAGATGCATGTTAGTGAGGGGAAGCAAACTCACAATGCTGCGTTGCCTGAACTCAAGCCACAGGCACAAGAGTACTGTATATGTGCTGGCTGGAGCGGTCTACCCGGCTGAGCCACAGAGCCAGCACGAGGATCTATTTTCTAGGAGAAATTGTGACAATTTCCATCATTCTAAGAATATGTCTCTTTACGATTTCAGTAGTAAGTATGTGGAAGACCACGGCGCTGAAAGAGCTACTAAAGTATATTAACTATAGATACGCTAGATATAGCTAATATAGCTATTAACCACTTTTAACCATGCCTTTTTTCTCAAGTCATGTTTGGCTGCAAGCGCTATTTTTCATCTTTTTGAAGGGGTGCGAAGGGGGGAAGGAGGAGGGCGAGAGAGCGGGCAAGCAGACCTGTAGCACTTATGCCAGAGAAGAGAATCGATCTCAGGACAGCTGCGCGTGCTATGAGACTAAGCCACGGGCACAAGAATGTATGGAGCTGGATGAAGTGGTCAAAACGACTGCGCTGACAGAGCCAGCCTCAGTGAAATATAGTTGAATTGTAAGAGACGCACTTGTTTAGCAAGTTTGGAACAACTTTAAGGAAGCCGGTAAGCAGAGTGATATCTCAAGCCCACAGTGTTGCCATAGTGTCTTGCCAAAAGTAATTTGACTACAGATTACTGACAACTCCGCTTAAAAGAAACTAAGCTGGGGCCCTATACATAGCCTTGTTGCTGTGGATGACCTCACAGTAAAAAAGAAAACATAAAAAATAATAATAAACAAGTACTTTGGCTTCAGATGGCTTATGTTCAGACCCTCCCCCATTACTGTGTTCCACTTCACCACAACCTCTAAGGGCCATACATTCTGTAGATTTCTTTTTTTTTTTTTTTTTCACTTCATCCGTTGAGATTTCTTCTCATTCGGTACTGGTGGTTAAGCTCACGGCAGCACCATCCTACTTCCATTTTCTTGCTACATCTGATGCACCAGCCCGCTGACCCAGCTATCCAATTGGTCCATTCGCGATGATGTGCCGTGGCACCTCTTGCGACCCAAGGTGTTATTGCACCTGCCGGGCGCCTGCCCGACAAATGTAAAAAATCTTCTCATTTTCTTGAGCTGAAGCGTGTTTGACACAGAGAGTGGAATGACTTTGGTTCTCTGAAGAGCTTTTTTTTTCCGGCGTCAGCCATCTTTATTAGATAGGATTAGTCGGTTGAAGAGATCGGGGATAGACATTGCAGACGGGTGTAGTCAAACTTGGGACACTGCGGACGCTGCGGTAGACACAGCGCCACTAACATGAATGGGGTCGCGTTAGGTGCGGTGTCCATAACCACTTGGCCAACGCGGACCTCTCTGAAGAGCTTTTTGAGGTTCACCCCACGGCCTACCTCGACGCAATTGAGCACCACAAAACCCCGTGCTTTCTGAGAAACACATGAAACACCCATAAACAATTTATGTACACAGAATTGAAGGGCCTGCATCACCTCAGTAGTGTATTTAACATATCTGAATACAATATACCAAGTGTTGGTATATTGTACACACAACTATCCATTGCCAAATACAAAAATCGAAGAAGGCATTGCATCTCCAGTTGGATCTTCAAGGAGACGCTGACCAAAAGTAGCCAGTTTTGAAATGACTGCACATATGAGTGCTATTTCAAATATGGAAACTCCCGCACCTACAAAATAGAATCAAATGCACATGTCGAAAACCACTGGGTGATGTCACGGATGCATTGCTTACATACAGTCGGTCCAATGGAGTCATGTCCAGTGATGCCAATCATGCCACAGTTACTTGTAAAAAGTAATCCGACAACTGATTACTCCTCTTGAAAGTAACCAAGTTATATTACAGACTGCTTAGTTTCAAAATGAACTACGTTGATTGCTTTAGTTACTTTCAGTCACTTCACATAAGCAACAGTCAAAAATTCAGTGTAATATTTTCAGCGATCAATTATTTTATTATTACACTTGAGATTAATGAGTCGTGTTAGAAAACACTCAAGTAACTAAATAGTTACTAAACTTATTTGGGTAAGTAACTTTGATCTGATTACTGCTTTGAAAATACTAATGCATTAGATTACTCATTACTGAAAATAGTTACTGACATCACTGGTCATGTCACACAGCTTTCAAATACTTAGAAATCATTACAGTCTGTGCATGTGCGCCTCATATTGATTCATCACGGGGCGAGCGTGGTGTCTCCGTCTGTACCATCTAATGTTGTCACGTTTTTCACCCTCCATAACCAAGTAATTGATACGCTGAAGGCGATCCTGGCAGCAGAGTAAGGCTTCAGAGGCTAGTAAAACATCAGCACACTTGTTAAGTTTCTGAAAGACATAGACATGCATACAAAGCTGACATTGTGGTTGCAATATCTTCTTTACTATTGGCAAAATGTTAGATTATTAGTTAGTTAGATTATTAGCAAAACAGTCCATACATAGTGTTGTTGCTGTGACTTAGATCACGGCACATGCCGCGCCGTGAGATCGCTACCCCTCAAAGCACTATGTGCACATGTGATCGTCCCCGTGTAATACTGTCAAAATGAGAAAATGGCGCTTGCAGTGAAAAAAAATGTTTTCTGAAATAATAATATATTATAATAAAAATATGGCCTTGTTGCCCCCACCAACTTAAATTTAAAAGACTATGCATGTAAGTACGTCCTTTTTTTCATACAGAAAAGTACACAAAATTCACAGACAGTACGGAGCCATTAAACATTTCAGCATGAGATATGCAACATGAGAAGATGGTTGTACCAAACAGGCTTAGCAGAGTTGCTATATTTCACCCGGATGTCCGTGAGAGGAGTATGCATACTCCGTAAGGGACCTAAACCAGGTTAAAAACAAGTAGAAAGGTGGGGGACCGCGTTGGCCGAGTGGTTATGCCCCATTCATGTTAGTAGTGCTGTGTCTACCGCAGTGTCCGCAGTGTCGCGAGTTCGACTCCACTCGTCTCCTTGTCTGCAATATCTACCCCTGATCTCTTCAACCCAGTTTCCGACTAATCCTATCCAATAAAAACGATGAAAAAACGGTGCTGACGCCAAAAAAAAATAACTTAAAAAAAAGAAAGGTTAAAACAAGTTAAAACAAGTTGAACCAGTTAAAACAAGTTATCTTAAAACTGTGCTACAGCTGGGGGGCGTGCGATGGCAGAGCGGGTAGAGAGCACGTCCCCCAGAGCATAGTTCGAGCGGGGCCACAGGTTGAAATCCCCTGTCTGGCTTTTCTGCAATGTCTCACCCCGACTCTTCATCCCAGTTTCCGATTTAATCCTGTCACTATCTCGCTCAATAAAGAATGAAAAACGGCACTTGCGCCTAAAATGTAACTTAAAAAAACCAAAACTGTGCTACACCCACAACTTGCCTATTAAAATCATTATTATTTTTCTTGTAGAATGCATGATTCCCATAGGTCTAGCCAGATCAGATGTCAGGTGACTTTTGCTTCCTCCCTCAGTGTGATATTCTACGATCATGTGTCATTTGTCTTTTCCTGGCAGTACTTTCTAAAGCTGCACAGCGTGAACACATTCTCTAGAAACAATATGGCTGCACTCGTGCCTACTACACAACGGCAATAAACTGATTCCATTGAAGAGAATGGCTCTAACACTGTGTCGCTCTGTGCAGCTTCTGTACTTCCTGCTGACGGCTCTGGGTGTGGTTCTGTCTGTGCTGGCTGTGGTGTTTGCGGCGCATCACTATGAACAGGCGCGGCAACTCCACTGCACGGCTACTACAGGTGGAGACTGTGAGTGCACGCGGACCCCCGACGACCCCATCGCCCGCATCATCCTCTACCAGGTGAGCAGCTTGCCTGCTACAAATCATCTGATTGGGTATTTTCCAGGGCTTTGAACCAATATTTTTTCCCAAACAGTTCGCTCCGAACTGAAACGGAATAATAACGTTTCCGGTTATGAGTTCCACCAATAAATTGACGTTCTTGAACCGGTTAGAATAACAAAAAAAAAATTGTTCCCGGAACGGTTAATTTCGTTCTTGTCAGCTGTTTAAGGCTATATAATATATGTAGGGGCGAACCCACAACCTTGCTACAGAGACTCATTGCTGCCCCCTGGTAGTGCTCTACAGCCGAGGTCTCGTTGCGTGTTGGGGCGAACCCACAACCACACACCCCAGAGTCCTGCGACGATTCATACTTCACTACTGCATCATAGATTTCATAAATACTCTAGGGTGATTTTAAAAATAAACCAAAAGTGCACTCCTTTAATGAACGAAATAAAACCAGTATTAACCGGTTACCATTGTTTTTAAATAAGTGTTCTTGTCATAGAACATAAAAAATAATAAAGTTTCCGGTTCTGTTTCTGTTCCCTGGAAAATACAAAAAGTTCCCGGTTTTCATTTTTGTTCCTTGAACCAGTTCAATGCTGTGGTATTTTCCTGCTTGGGATCATCCCCTGCTAGGAATCACCTCATTGGACATTTGGATGTTGTGGCATGAATTTATTGGATCTGCCGGAGATCCTCAGAGACGCAGAAACTCTTAAGGTCTTTGTAAATATATCGATATTATACAGAAATATATATTTTCCATTTGTCAACGTAATGACAAAGTAATCACAAGCTTTTCACTGTACAGATTGTGATGCCTTTTGTCCAAAGCACGCATGGGAACAATCTTGACTGCTTTCCCTGATTCATAACTTATCAGCAACTTCCCTGACACCTGTGGAGACAATAAAGAGACCATCGCTGTTTTCTTCAAGTCTCTCCTCTGCCACCACCCTTGTAGATTATCACGTTAACCACTAACAAGAGTTTGTTCCCTTCATATATCTCCCTCTCTCTCTCTCCCTCTATGCATTTGATCTGCCGTTTAAAAGATGATGTCCGAGCCCTTAATAAACTGGAGATGAAGAACTGTGCCTGTGTATATTACCCCATACTTTATATGAATAATGTTTTATTAATTACCTCTAGCCAATGTAAGCATATTTCTTAGTGTTTAAAGACAAGGATCAAGGTGCACTTCTTTACCAAGGCCATCAACTCATTACAACATTCAGCACTGAATTATTAATAATTTAAACAGTCAATATACAATTAACTCTTACTGTCCGTCACCATTACTCTGTGTGCTTATCCTTTAATTTCATTATTTGTCTCGATCAGCCTCAACGCGATGCCTGTTAATTGTTAACTTATCTGTTGACTTGGGGAACAGTACCCATATGTCTGCCAAATATCTACATGGGAGCAGGGTGGGGGGGTTTGAAAATTGACGGGTCTATACTAAGAAAGGAGAGCCCTGTACATCAGAGTGAGTGCACACGTGGGGGGAAGATAGTTACCTGCGGCAAGTATGTTATATTTTCGGTCGCGTTGGTTTGTCTGTCAGCAGGATAACAGAAAAGTTATCCACAGGTCTGGATACAATTTTGCAGAGTTGTTAGAAATTACAAATTGAACAAGTGATTACATTACCTCCGCCAAGGAGGTAATGTTTTTTGTCTATTTGTCTGTCAGCAGGATAACTGAAAAAGTTATGCATGGATCTGGATGACATTTTGTAGAGTTGTTGGAAATGACAAACGGAACAAGTCATTACATTTTGGTGCATTTACATCATTACCTCCGCCAAGGAGGTAATGTTTTTTGTCTATTTGTCTGTCAGCAGGATAACTGAAAAAGTTATGCATGGATCTGGATGACATTTTGTAGAGTTGTTGGAAATGACAAACGGAACAAGTCATTACATTTTGGTGCATTTACATCATTTTAAGTTACATTGTAGGTGTAGGATTCCAGAGCGTCTAGATGTTTTGCCATCAGTGACCCCATGGCCTTGGCGGAGGTTTGCACTCTCCTAGTGCTCCTAGTTTTCTATCGACTCCGCTAACATCAGGCCAGGGAAGAACATGTTTCAGTATAAATCAGGGCTTTGAACCGGGATCAAGGAACGAAAACGAAAACCGGGAACTTTTTTGTATTTTCCAGGGAACTTCCTAGCCATGCCCGCGACAAGCGTCGACTTAAACTGAAACCTAAACTCGACTTAAATTGAAACACCGCTTGGCACAACTTGTGCCTAGCTGACAGGAACGAAATGAACCGTTCCGGGAACAATATTTTTTTGTTCTAACCGGTTCGGGAATGTCAATTTATTGGTGGAACTCATAATCGGAAACGTTATAATTCAGTTTCTGTTCGGAACAAACCGATTGGGAAAAAATAATAGTTCAAAGCCCTGGTATGAATTTTCAGTGGAGTGGTTTAATGCGCATATGAATCACTCAGCCCTCAATTTTCTCAATTTTCCCACCTCCCTCATTCAGGGCGTGGCTGTAGACGGGGATTGTTCGGCGGTACCAGACGTGCTGCCGCTGCACCTGTTGGTCCAGATGGTGGTGAACTCACTGCAGGCTCTCGTCTGCCTGACAGTCACCTTCATCATGTGGAAACACCGTTACATGGTGTTCTTCTCTGGCCTGCAAGTCAGCAGGCAGGACAGCAAGCACTGGCAGAATGCTTGAAGAATGCTGCAGACACGTCTTCCTGTTGGCACAACTTCCTGTCAACGTTGACCGTGATTGGACAGGCCCATGGGTGTTGTGCTATTGGTTCCCTTCTGTTTTTAATTGCATATTTAATGCATTTGCCTGTCTGCTATTGTGCTTCGCCCACAGTAACACTTCAGTTGATCCCTAGACCCTTGAATCATCTTCTCTTTGGCAGTGAAAAGTCTCAAAATGGACACAAGACTTTTAGAAAACATTGTAAACATACACATTTGTTGCCACTCTACGTTATAACCTGCTATGTTTAGATATAGTATTAGTTAGAACAGAATATTTAGGGGTCCGCGTTGGCCGAGTGGTTATGGACACCGCACCTAACGCGACCCCATTCATGTGGCGCTGCGTCTACCGCAGCGTCCGCAGTGTCGTCCGCAGTTCGACTACGCTCGTCGACTTGCCTGCAATGGCTACCCCCGATCTCTTCAACCCAGTTTCCGACTAATCCTATCCAATAAAGATGGAAAAACGGAGCTGACGCCGGAAAAAAATAACTTTTAAAATAAAAAGAACAGAATATTTGAATATTCTATTTTATTGAATATATAGACCTGCATCGATCAGTGCAACTCGATGCGAACATGTTTGACACTGAGTTAACAATGGCAAAGATGCATGAGGAAATTAAGCATATTCATGAATAGATTTGGAAAGGTTACCTTTAAATAATACCTTACAGTTACTTATCGTTAGTTATTGTACTTTTTGTACTCATTGTCAATCAGGAACTTACTCACATCCCCATATTTTAAAGTAGGAAATATTTTTTTTTGTTTTTTTTTCAATTAATTTCAAAAACAACTTTAATTTTCTACAATTCATGGCCTTGGGTATATTAGAAGCGCCCTCCTAATCTTTTTTTTTTTTTTAAGTTGTATGCGTTTTTACTTATAAATGTGGGCCGGGCATCACATAATTGTGTGTGGCTTCCTTTATTTAAAAATTAGTTTGCATGAGTTTGCTGCATTTACAAGTTACTTCTCTGGTGGCACATGTTGTTCATGTGGACGGCATGGTTGGATCACGTGACACAGCCAGTCATGTGACTTCAGCCTCACAGCCAGATCCTTCAAGTCACATGCCAGCCGTCACAAGGGCATGGACACACACGGTCACACATACACACATGCATGACATAGCAGAAAACGACCACCTCCCTTGCATACTTCGACTCTGATATCAAGTGTCAAGAAATAGACATATTTTGAGACAGTTATGGAACTACATTGGCATCAGCCTGGCACTAGTACACAAGAACACCCCAAGGAGACAAAGTACAAATTACCACACAGGCCCCAAAGTAACAAGCAGAATGGGCTGCGGGTTATATTGGGGAGAGATGTTCCCACGCTACGAACATGGCCTAATAAACGCCATATTTTTCTTTTGAACAAATTAAATTAAGCCGCTCTGTGTTCTGTATCCAATATCTTTCAAGATGGCTGACATTTTCCTTTGTTTGATAAACTTGCACAAAATGTTGTATGCCAACACTATGGGGAGCACCCTAAACAAGGCCCCTGTCACGTCACAATTTGGATTTCATGAAAGAAACTGTTGAATCCTACAGAAAGCATGGATCTAATATTTCTTGGTTTGATTTCATTGCTTCTGTCATGTTTCGGGGATGTCCCAAATCACGGTTCTTGGTAAGTCACTTATTATAAACTGTACACAATGATGATTGATGTGTGACGTCACACCATTAGAATGAACTGATTGGATTTTGTCTTAAAAACATGGGGGTTGTGGGGTCCGCCAAGGGCGTGTCTTATGCACATGGAAGTCCACCCGCAGCCGATCTCATAAAAATAATAAAGGCGAAAACCAATGAGAAAGTTGGCACACACATTGACACCAACGCAATGTCCATATCTTATTTACAGTCTATGATTCTAATCTAGAAGGTGAATTTTTGGAACTATAATTCTGTATAGTATACCTTCAAAGTAAAGATATGACATCATGTATAGTGTAATCTTTGAAAAAGTGCCTGTGGCTTCTGTTGACGGCACTCACAGTGTCATGAGTTCACCTCCCCTCACAGACATGTGCTGCAGGTCTGCTTTCCCCGCTCTCACCCCCCTTTCACGCTAAACCTGTCAAAATAAAAGTGGAAAAAGGGTGCCTGCACCCAAAAAAATAGTTATGTCCATAATGGAGGCAAACTCCAACAGGTCCCATGTCGCATGCTTTGTGACACCAGCAAGTCAGCATAGTGCCCATTATGACCTCACGTCAGACAATAATAGGACTTTTACCTTCTAGCCAGAATGGCCATTATTAAATTACTCCAACCAGTCGAGTGCTTCAGTAGACTTTGTTTTTATTATTACAATAAAGATATTTTAGGACGTAAAACATGACTGTGTTGTACAGAAGGTCAAAAGGTGACAGGATGAGATAATTTTGTTGTGCAAACACGCAAAATCGGACATGCCACGGCAGCCCCTCACGGCCAATTAATCAATCCGTAGATTATTTGGCAAGTAAGACAAGTAAGAATTAATTGTTTTCCTTAACCGTTCAAAGACTTTAGGGTTTCACATTACATCGAGATACACCCTTTTCTGACATTCTTTGGCTTCTATCCAACATGCCCACCAGGGCTGGGAAGATTCCTTTTAAAAGTTTTGTAATCCATTAGAAGTAATCCATTAGTTATTTATAAAAAAAACAACATTTTTTTTCTAAAATTGTGCGTAAATGAAAGAGTGTGGTTCTATTGCGTGGGTTTTACCATCATGACTACAATGTAGTTGCAGGGGCAATTACTGTTTTCTGTAATTACTATACCCCATTACAGGTAGTCAGTTACTTCCCAACCCTGTGCATGACTAAATAATACGTCAAATATTATCTGCAGCCTGTTAATAATCTCTACAGTTTGTACCAACGAGATGAGATAGAAAACAAGACCCAAGCCGGGCCCTTCAAGTAACTTCCAACACAGGTTTAGTTTGACGAGCTGACTGAACAACATGGACTTGGTGAGGAGCTCACGTTCAAATTGGTGGACTGGATATTATTTATTTGACAGACAACTAAGGGTTGTATAGACAGGTTTACCCGCGAAATACAGGGGGCTGGCATTTTGTCCCGCCGGGATGAAACAGACTTCCGGTGCCTTATTGATGCTAATGCCAACTCTGGTAATTGACCGAGGCCCGAGCACACAAAACAGACAAAACGCACGCCAATTCAAAATCCGACCACTAGGTGTCGTCCGTGACCGGTTACACATCACACCACTCCCTCCGTTCATAATTTTGTATACATATTGACTGAAATACACTCAAAATCCGAAAGTTACTCACCGAGTGGTCACATGTTCTTCTGGACCAATAGGCTGGCTGCTTCTACTCGTTATTACAAAAGGAATGAGAAAATGGAATGAGTTGCACTGATTATTAAATCATGCGTTTGTCACAGATCCGCACGAGAGCATTTGGGTGTTGAATAGCACTGTGCAAGTTACCCCCATCCGTTTTAAATAACCCTGTAGGTGTGTGTTCCTCCCACCGAATAGAAATGTTGAAAAATTGCCAAAAACACATCGAACTAAATGACACCGGGCGTGACGTTCTGACACCGGAAGTAACCCCCCGAACGCGTCTATTGGTGAGATGTGAAACAATGTATGACGATAGAACTATGATGGAAGTTTAGCGAACACCGTTGTGCAGTCAAATGTTTGGTTTTACATTTAAAAAGTTAGGCATTTTCTTTCATTTCTTCATACTTTGGTTAACTGAATGAAAAACAAAATCCTCACCAACCATGTTGTTCAGTGACTCGCCAGTCACAGGTTCAAACTTCTTTTTATACGCTAGTCTTCTAAATCCATTAAAAAAAAAAGAAAAGTAAAAACGAATATGTGCAGTAAGGCAACACAATATGGTTCCAGAAACTTCCAGTCGATCAGTTAAACACCTACATCCATCCATGTTTTACTAGTATTATCATCATTTACTTATTTATTTTCCAAACAACGCCGATCTCTCTCTCACTCTTAATCGTGTCTTGAGAGCTGAGGCAGCGACATGACCACAAAGACTTGCTTCTTTTAAAAAATAAAATCCCAAATATTGTTTTCATCTTAATCTCCAGTTTGTCAACGTGTGATAACACACACCCTCCATAGAAGGGATATCTCCAAGCAGCTTGTCCGAGCAACACACACCAACACATTAACACGCGCACAAATAACACAGCAAGACTGGCACTGACATGCACACATCAACAAACACACCCATACTAACAAAACACTAACACTGACATGTGCGCACACAGACGCAAACTCAGACACACAAGTCACACAAGTCACGTTCGTGTATGGGCGCAGTCCAAGTTATAATTTCCTACTTGAAATGGGAAATCTCTCAAAACGTAAACCTCCAACACACACTTCATATCTGTGAAGTTGGAACAATACATGTTGCTAAATCCTTGCATCATGCACATGGAGGCCTCAGTGAGACCAGGGACTCGAGTTGTAGACTCTGTCCTAGTGATGTTGACTCTCGGCGGGCCGGATGGGGATCAGTCAATGGGCCTGCATGTGGTGGTGATTGTTCAGCTGAGGAGGACCCAGAAACCCTAGTCTCTGTTTATTCTTACGCTGCTCTGTCATCTGCGAGAGAGAGAGAGAGAGAGAGAGAGAGAGAGAGAGAGAGAGAATGTCAATGTTAATATTACAGACTTTGTGCTGTTTTGCTATTTCCATTTTATAGTAATAGTATGAAAAAGCCCACTCTTACAGGCTAAATTATAACATATTGGGAGTTCACACAAGCTTATGTGTTGTCTTTATTGTATTAGGACCTTGACACTGGAAAAATTGCATTGGGAACAACATATATTCAACACATTTCAGCGGAGAACAGGTCAAACCATGATAAATCGAACCAATTAATCGATTATCAAATTAGTTGGCGATTATGGAAATAATCGATTATCATCGATTAATCGGTTGCAGATCTACTGCCAATTATCCTTAAAAAATATTTTTGTTGCATTTAATTTTACATTTGTGTGGTGGGTGAAGGGCAAGGGAAACGTGCGCTCCCTATTCACCACCATATTATACTAGAGTCAGGATCCATGCTGGACTGAATCATTAAATGTTACCTGCTCCTTGAGTTCAGCCAGCTGTCCAGACAGCAGCCTGACCAGCGAAATGGTTCCATCGAGTTTCTCCTGCAGACACCGCATCTCATTCTGTTCACCGTCACTCTCGCTGCTCACCAGAGACATGGCACGCATCCTGGGGAACCAGTCCAGGTTGTTTTCCTGGGAGAAGAGCACAGAAAACACAACTGACACATAAATAACCAGCTTAATATGGTTATGTGGAAGTCTGACTAATATATATATATACATATATATATATACATATAT
>OMKY01243582.1:0-19711 GCA_900302395.1 Bregmaceros cantori | reverse complement strand
CACAAAATGCACGGTGTTTTAGCATTTCTAAAAGCCTTTGTGACCAATTACACATCAGGCTAAGTAAATATTACACACCACACACACTCACACACACACACACACGCGCACACACACACACATATATATATATATATATATATATATATATATATATATATATATATATATATATATTTATTTATTTATTTATTTATATTTATATATATATATATATACGATGCACATATTTGGAAAATGTGAGTAATATCCTCCTCTGGGTCATCTGAACTGCTTAAATGCCAGACCTATTTTTTTGTCTCTGTCTCCTCTTTCCGAATGTGCCTTATAGTCTGGTTGGAAACAAGTTTCACAATAGGCTATGTATTGGCAGTGTGAACGTAAAATACAGACTACAACGAAAAATAATTTTTGACTACATCTGTTTCACCTCGATTAACCATACATTTGCAGAGATAGAGAATTGTGTTGATCATGTCGAAATCCACCACAATACTAATAGTTAAAATGGTATTATACAAATATTATTGGATTATTGTAACTTGCAGATTATTGTAACTTGTTAGCCTCATCGTGGCTCAACATTCATACTTTCCATCAAGCAGGAAGTGTGTGTGTGTGTGGGGGGTGTGGGGGTTCGGAACCTATTAAGCGGCGCCTGCGTTTCAAGCTTGTTCTCGGCACAATGATTACCGTTAATTAAAGAGTCGGAGGCCCCCAGGCGAGGGACAACAGGGGCCTGTCGCTGTGGCGGCGCTCAGGAAAAGTCAAATGTGGCTAGAAGTCAAAGATCCCCTTTAAGGCTCGTTAATCCAAGCATAACCTTTAAGGTTGCCCTCCCAAAGGGGGTTAGCATGCACACTCTCGTGTGTACGTGATTGTGTGTACGTGATTGTGTAGTGACTAGCGAGTGTGTGTGTGTACTTGCACATGTAAGTTTAAAGGAAAACCCTGCAGAAAATTAATACTGAAATATGTCTGAACGTTCAGACGATATTTAGACTCTTTTCATTCTTTATTGAGAGAGAGAGAGAGAGAGAGAGAGAGAGAGAGACAGAGAGAGAGAGAGAGAGAGAGAGAGAGAGATAGTGACAGGATTAAATCGGAAACTGGAATTAAGAGGTGGGGGGGGGGGCATTGCAGAAACGCCAGAGAGGGGGTTAGAGCCCACGGCACTGCCTGACCGCTCTATAACCACTGTGCCACTGCACCCCCCTTTTGTTAGCATATCTGAACACCACCGATTGGTGTTCAGATATGAGGGAAGATAGAACCAACTAAAATTGTATAAAATTGATAAAACAGTAAAAATATTTTCTATAACCCATATTGTTCATGTAACAACTTGAATATTTGATTTAAATAAGAAGAATTTGGAAGTGATTAGTGTCTGCTATGTTCCCCCCCATGGTTGGGTCTGTGTAGACTCAGGTAACATCAGGGAAGAACATATTTTAGTATGAATCGTCTGTTGTTTTCCTCTAACTGTCCTCGTTTACGTGAACGGGTGAAAAGTGAATGGATGAATACAGGGTTGCGAAGAAGATACAATGAGATTATCCTAGCATATTCTTATTTTGAAAAAAAAAAATGCAATCTTGGCTCCGATTGTAACCTTGTAAATGTGCAGGCAGCAGAATCCCCTACTTACTTGCGACCATGGTCAGTTGCACACACTACCCATATTTATAAAGCCTAAACTGGGGACATGGTCGAATGCCTTGCATGTCATCTGACACTGTGTAGATAATTTCCTGGTTAGAATCACTGATGTATTCAAAATCGCTCTCTCCTTCGGCGCCATCATAACGAAGGGATCGGCACTGGTTGGCGTCGTGTGGCGTCACTGGAGGCACCGGCTATGTTTGAAATCGCCCTCTATCCCCTACTCCCTACCCCCCATATAGTGCACTCACTTATAGTGCACTCAACAGCAACGGCCGACATTACAGACACTAGAGTGCGCAGTCAGAATTATTATAAAATATAATTAAAATAAAATATTATTATAAAATTCACTAATCATCAGAATTTGCCTCGCTATTTACTCCCGCCGGGCCGTTTTTAGGTCATTTTTAAAACATCTCTCAATGCATCTCGCAATGGGTTATAGTGCTTTGTCTAGGGTACATCCGATGCTCACTACTTTTGTGGTGCATTGTGGGATACTTTCAGTGCACTATATAGGGTATATGGAGAATTCGGACACCCCTACAAAATGGCGTGCACCCCATATAGTGCGCTATATGGGGGATAGGGAGCGATTTCGGACACAGCCAATGAGTCACTCTTGACTGCTGCGGCGCAACCTGAGGGAACAGGTCAACCGAGGGAACGGGTGCAGGACTGGATCTAATTTTAAAACAGATGGCCATCTCAGAGAGTGTGTTGAAGAGAAAAGAACGTATTGACGCTAAGCTGAAGGTGACTAGTAGTGAAGCCGGGTTCTTGTCCCACCGCATCAATGGTCTGGAGACGGCTGCCAACTTCAGAGGTAAGCAGCTGTCGCCATGCGAAACTCGTCTGGCATCATCTCGAGTCACCTTGGTCGAGTGATCGAACAAGGTGGAGATTGTTCTACGTTTCTGTATCTGACTGTCTCGCACAGACTTTGTCGCTGCACCGCTTCGGGGAACTTTGGCATGTTCTAAGGAGGTCAAAAGACTAAAGAATGTGGAAAATGTACATTTTTCAAGAAGTATAGTTTAGTATCTTCTTTAAATTATAAGCTCTTGTGCTTAGATACAATTTTCAGGGAATAAAAGGTGGACCTCATCAGCGCACATACGGTGGTGCAGTGGTTAGCATTGCTGCCTCATAGCTAGAAGGTCCTGGTTTCGAGTGGAGTTTACATGTTCTCCCCGTGTCCACCGGGCACTCCGGTTTCCCCCACCATCAAAAACATGTTCTAGTTAACCTGCTCCATTCAGAGCCAAGGCAGTGGCTCAGAATCTGGAGCTGGCCCCCGGGCGCTGTGCCGCAGCTGCCTACCGCTCCCCAGGGATGGGTTGAATGCGGAGGATGAATTTCACTGTACATGTATGTATGTGTGATGAAAAAAAGTACCTTTACCTTTACATGTTTTAGTGTTAAAATGATTGGTGTTCAGCACCAATCATTGTAACAACATTTTAAAAAGTTTACTTAATTTTCACTTTAATTTAATGAATTGTTCACATGCACTTACAGTGCAGGAGACAGTGCATCGACTCCAAAACCACATCACAGCACACTGTGGCAGCGTGTGGTGCTAAGAAAAGCACTGACCCAAGTTGTTTGTGATTTGATTCAGCAGCAGATGACTCACTGAACTCCGCTCTAAACGCTCCCCAGATGAGCGGATTACCAAGCCGCACAGCAGCGGCTTGAAGCGAGGCAGGGGGGAGGGGTGGGGTATAGGGGGCTGAGCGTGTGCACGCCAGAATGGGTGTGTGTGTCTGTGCACAAGCGCATTGGTTGAGATGGTTAGCTCGTGGCTAGCCTCAAGTGTGCGACGCTGCCTAATTGAGTCTGCAGCTTACTCGCTAGGCACCTCGCCGGGTGTCATTGTCTCTACGACGGGGATGTTTCTTCCAAAGTCATTGGAAAGGGGTTGACCTTGGACAGGGGATCTAATAAGGCATCTCTGTGCTTGACAGCCTTTCTGGGATCATGGGGAATCCAGCCAGCAAAGGTGACATCGATCAGTGATCACTAGAGTTGAAAAATACTTGATTAATCCAAGCTTGCCTTGCTGCCACGGAGGGCAGCAAAGGTCTGCCACTGATCTCACTCATTAGCAACCGTGTGTAGTCTTATTCTTAATAATAATAATAATAATAATAATAATAATAATAATAATAATAAAAATAATAATAATAATAATAATAATAACTTTTGATTGATGCAGAGCCTTTCACAAAATACAACTTCACTCCACAGAGTAAAAGAAAAATGAAAGGGGCTCTTTATAACTTTATACTGTCTGTTCAATTACTGTGTATCCAAATTTGAATATGACTGTTTCACATCCATCCATTACATGAACACTGTCCTGTCTCTCAGTGAAGTATTATGGTGTGTTTCCATTAGAGTTCGGTGGCGCTTTCACGGGCGGCAAAAATCCCAAAAATATCATGCAGACATGCGCGGGCATTTTGAAACCACCGTGCCGTGCAGGGCACTCATCCCCATGGGTGGGGGCAGGGGGGCCGTGTGTGGTCGAAGCTTGCAGCGGGAGCCAGCCGAGTCACCGTAGCGCAGCCATAGACTATATGGGCGCAGCTCTCCCCACCCTCCTGGCGGGGAACCGCACACAGCCACTCGCTGGACGACTTCCCTTTAGAGGAGGTATCCGATCTAACGCCAACCTTCCTAGACGGGCCGCTTGTCGCGATCATCAACTCGAATTGAAACACCGCTGGCACGAGCGCATATTACGAGTATTTGCGCCGCCCGTCACAAGCGTCACGAACTTCAATGGAAACACACCGTTAGAAGTAAATGGAAACGGTCCGCGTTGGCCGAGTGGTTATGAACACCGCACAACGGTGCTGACGCTGGAAAAAATAACTTAAAAAAAAGTAAAGTAAACGGAAACAGCACAAGCAGCACAATGCACAAGCAGCAGCGATAGCATCAGGGTGGGTCGGTGATTTTGGAAAGAAGCGACCCAGGTCGTTTGTGATTCGATCCAGCATGAAGAGAGGCATAGCTCGTCAGATGAGAGCGGATTAGGCTGGCACTCGTCACAAGGCCAGCCAGAGGGAAAGGCGTGTGTGTGTGTTGGCGGTGAGAGCGTGTGTGTGTTGGTGTCTTGCGGTTTCATCCCTCAGGTGAGCAGCCCTGTCTGATTGAGTCGGCAGCCTACCAGCCCACCAGACGCCTCAGCGGTGTGTCAGTCTGTCTGTTTGCGGCTGGGACGTGTCTCCCGGGGCCAATTGAAGAGGGGCTGACCTTGAACGAGGGTGGAAAATTGAACTAATACGCTATCTGAGGGGCAAAAAAAGGACCTCAACTCACTGTCTTCAGAACTGGCCACCGCGCGCACTCTCACACACACACATACACACACACACACACACACCATATACACTTCTACACACAAACATCTACGACATACACACACATGCCATCCCCGTGTTAATGGAATTCTATTTCCAGGATGTAGTGAGTGATGGCTGAGCAAGGTGAACGGTGTGCTGGTTCTATTCGTCGGGCTCATGAAGAATTAATTTGAATGAACGTAAAGAGGCTCCAACGAGATTCACTGATAGCACACACACACGCACACACATAAAGACACACACGCATTCACACGTAAACACACACACACACATACACATAAACACATAAACACATACACATAAACACGCAAACATAAACACACACACACACGCATTCACACGTAAACACACACAAACACATACACATAAACACATACACATAAACACACACACGCAAACATAAAGACATGCACGCATACACACGTAAACACACGTAAACACACACATACATAAACACATACACACACGTAAACACACACACACACACACACATAAACACACACACACGTGAACACACACACACATAAACGCACATAGACACACCTAAACACACGCACACCTAAACAACGAACAGGGAAGACGGCAAATTGCCTGTCTCAATTTAGGGAGGAAGAATTTATTTGATTCATGACAATGGCTTGTCATCCATCAGCATTACACACGCGCCACGTGGATCCGCTGCACATGTGTGCCTGACAAGATATAGAGGGCAGGTAGGAGCGATGGGATCATAACAGGGATTGATCTAATTGCTTAGACAAAGAGGGTGATGAACCATCAGGGTAATAGAGCGACGTATAGACCAGATTATTGACTAGAATTCTAGCCCCAAGAGGGCTTTTTCTTTTCCATTCATGGATCTCTTCTATATTCTTATTGGTGAGTTACTGCATAAAGGCCCCGTTAGGTCCTGGAGCCGTTGGTCCTGGAGTTTTGTGTTTATACCTCCATCCATATAGAGATGTACCTAAGAAATCCCCTAGAGGGCGGTGCTGAGTCGTCACAGTTGGAGCATGCAAAACATTTTTGACTCCTTACTGCCTCCACGCCTTTCTTGTGATATTGCTCCGTTGCGCCCGTAGCTCAATGGATTGCTGAGCGACTAACCTACGGACAAAATGAGGGATGAAACTACGTACGGAACCGGATGAAACCGCCCGTTTCCGTTATTTACGGAGGGTATAAAAGGGCCTTAAGGCCTGCTTCATACTCGGATATAGCCTGGCAAGCCAGGACAAATGGAATTGTCCACACATCGCAGCCAGGGGGGATTCCAGAGGGTGGTGGCAGCCGCCCACTTTTAGATTGGCTTTGGTCTTTGGAAATTGGAAAATGTCAAGAGATGTACATGTTTTTCATTTTGGCAGCTCTCTGTGCTTCCTTCTCTTCTCTCGCCTCATGTTGGAAATTGTTGTCATTGTTAGTGCATATGGTCAATCGAAATCTAACTGTGAAACACCTTGAGCAAACTTTGGTTGCAATTGTGCACTATGCAAAAAAAATACAAAGATCTGTTGAGTTGAGCCACACTGAAGGCTCTATCAACAAATCGCTTTAGTTTAGTGATGGTGGAGGAACTCAAGCAGGTACTGGGTGACGGATGCATCCAGAGATGAGGGCTCGTATTGTATGTGTAACCTTGACTGGGAGCCACAACCTAGAGTTGAGCACCCTTAACACCCCAGCCACAACCAGTTGGTATGGCATGGAGGCCCATGTCTCGATTTGAACAAGGCCCACCTGATTAAACCGCCCAAATGTACAAATTTGGGCGACAATCTGATCTTGCCTGCCTGGTTGGTCCAGACCCATCGGAGCGTCAAGTCGTGTGCGATGTGTGGACGATTCGTAGGTTCTGGCCTACCAGGCGTACTCAGATATGGACATGGATGAATTTTGCCCACCGTACTTAATGTTGCCTCTGTAGGTAGTGCTCAAGCTCTCTGTCCAGGTTGAATGTTGTTACTCAGTGCAACCATGAAGAGGGCAGTGCGTCGTAGTTTAGCACCTTGTGAAAAGTACTGTTGATAATGTTTACGCAAACACAAATAATCAATTAAGCTCTCTCTTTGTTAATTCATCAAAGGGATGTATGTTAGGAAAGACACAGGTTGGAACACATAGTAAGAAATGAAAACCAGGGCTTAGAACTGATATTTTTTCCCAATCGGCTCGTTCCGAACAGAAACAGAATTATAAAGTGTCCGGTTAAGAGTTCCACCAATAAATGTATGTTCCCGAACTGGTTAGAACAAAAAAAATATTGTTCCCGGAACGGTTAATTTCGTTCCTGTCAGCTTGGCACAAGTTGTGCCAGACGCTGTTTCAATTTAAGTCGACGCTCATTACGTGCGGCTGGGAAGGGAAGGCGCACGGTGGCAGAGACTGGCGGAGCAGCGGACAGCCGCACAGAGTGGGGCACTCGGCAGCGCGGGGCAGGGGTCTGGGAAGGGAAGGCACACGGCAGTGTTTTAACCAAAACTTTGAGGAACAAAATAAAACCGGTATCAACCGGTTACCATTATTTTTAAATCCGTTCCTGTTCCGAAGCATAAAAAATAATGTTTCTGGTTTTGTTTCTGTTACATGGAAAATACAAAAAGTTCCCGGTTTTCGTTTTCGTTCCTTGAACCGGTTCAAAGCCCTGCCAGAAACATGTGCATCTCTGAAAAGGAATGGACAGACTTGCCCCCACTTCGATAATATATACACCACACACACACACACACACACACACACACACACACACACACGGATCAATGCTTTCACGCGGGCATCTCTAAAGACATGAGTGGCCTTGACGTAAGTCAACAGAGGAGAGGTGACCTGAGTAAGATGATGACACAGCTGTCGGGCCCACCTTCACCACCTCTCTCTCTCTTTCGCTCTCTCTCTCTACCTCTCTCTCTCCCTATCTCTCCCTCTCTCTCTCTCCCCTCCTCTATCTCTCTCCAGGCTTTCTGACACCGAGTTAATTTCCAGTGACAGGGGGGAGAGCACTAACTCAGGAATCTATCAGCAGTCGTATACATGCTCCGCTGGGTCGATCGATAATGTTGTATAGCATGTTAGCTTAGCAAAGAGCCTTCCCTAATGCATGTGAATCAGGCTGGGAGCTGCAGGGATGGCTGCATGACACTGGTGGAGGAGGTGGCATTTTAGATGCTTTATGCATACTTATAGGATGTCATATTTTTGTTTTTTGTTCGCTGTATACCCGAAACGTGGAGCATCGTGGATGTAATGTGCGGGAGATTCCACATGTTAACGAGATAACTGTTAAACGGATGGGTGGATTTGTCTCAGTGTGTTAATGCTCATGAACTGATCTGATTTCGGAGGCTGATACTTTCAAGATGGCTGAATTTGAGATGGCCAAATATCCTAAAATGTCCTAAAATGTCCTAAAATAAAATTAATTAATTCATTAGTAAGTAAGTAAGTAAGTAAGTAAAGTTTATTTATATAGCGCTCCTCTCAGGCAAGAGCCACAGAGCGCTTCGCAGACAAGGCAGTGAAAAATGCAAACATTATTACATAATGTAAATGGACACAGGCAAATAAAATGAAATAGAGTAGATAAAATAGATAAAAAGATTAAAATAAAGATAGGTAGGGCGGGGGGGCGCTCTATTCATAAGCCTGCTTAAAAAGAAATGTGTTTAGGTGGAGCCACAGCCGCAAAGGCTCTGTCGCCCCGGGAACAGAAGGACTGCAAGTGTTTATTGTTCGATCTTAGGGACGACCATTCACTCAGCCATTCACATGTGGTCCCTGTATGCATTGACAGAGGTATGTGATGTCTGAGTCATCAGAGAATGAATCTAATGAAATTACAACTGGCAAATAAAGACAGTTCCTGAGTGAAAGGTCCATATATAGCATATTACTCTTTGCCTAACCTTATCCAAGGTGCCTGGGGCTGTAGTTGATCTTTTAATTTTTTTTGTGCAGTGCTATTTTTTGGGGGTTTGGCAAACAGTAATTGGTCTGCACTTGCTGTGGGCAATGACATCTGCAGTAGTACATGAAGGCAGTGTACACACAGCATGGCAGAGCAAGTGGGAGTCTCCAAGTCACTACAACAAATAGTATATATGGGTAAAGACACCGTGCTGAACTTTGCTCGAAATTCATCGAGATGTATTCGTGTATTTCCACATAGAATGCTAGGAAATACATTTATCAAAGTACGGGAAACTCCTAGCTACTGTTGTTTATACCAAATCATGTAATTTTTTTGTAGTGAAGTTAGCAAAAATAATTACATTAATTAAACATTACCTTCATGTGTAACAGGTGCGAAATGGTCATGTAATACACACAGTGATTGGACCGGAAGTAACAGTCTGCACAGCCAATTACTGTATCAAATCAAATCAAACTTTATTTATATAGCACTTTAGGCTAATCGATATTATACAGTCCCATACATGTAGTCCCATGGATGCAATGTCTAATTCTATCCCATTCTCCTTTGCTCCTGTTGTGATCTGACTCTAACCTATCATCGTTGTATGGGTGAAATTCATCCCGCAGAACCCACTGGTGTCATTTTAAACCCATTACACCTGTCCTCGGCAACTGTTAAACAGGCTAGTAACATGTTTCATTGATTTTCACAAATAAGAAAATGATTTCCTACTGCCAAAATGTACATTGCTATTGGTGGCATTGCTCCATTTTCTTCAAGAGCTCTGGAAAATTAAGCTGTCTCATATGGACGAAGAATGGTTTAAATAGCCCCTCTGGGGGTACTTCCGGTGTCTGAACATCACGTCCGGTGTCATTTAGTTTGCTATGGTCCACTACGACAAGATTAAATGGAACTCATACAGATACCGTAAGTGTGTTTCATCCCGGCGGGACAAAAAGCCAGCCCCCTGTATTTTGCGGGTAAACTCGTCTATACAGTCCGTTTCCGTAGTTTCCAGAGTGTATAAATGAGGCCTAGTGGTGAGGCTCATAAAAAGTATATTCAGTATCTTCACAGCCATCGACTAAAGGTGAATTAAACAGTCTGAGGAAACAGCCACACATTTAGAAGATCTTTGTTTATGTAGGGATACTGCATTTATTACCATTTCCCTGCCTGGGAGTAGGGGGAGTTGTCTCGAGTGGGGAGGAGGTTGGCGGCACATCAAGCTAATGGAGTTTTCTGGAAAACATCCAGCCGTGCCAATTTGATGCTTCTCAGCAATAATGAGGGAGTGGCAGCGGTGGTGGGGGAGGACGCTGAAGCTTGGTGCTTGCTGTAGAGTAAACGGACCACTGAGCATTATTTACTTTACACTGAGCTTGCTGTCTTTTTCTGATGGGTGTTGGGAATCAATCATCTGACCATGATAGCTGGCCATTAAAGACCATTTTGTACATGCTCCTTTTATTACATTGAGGAATAGTCTTCATGGTTAAGTCTAATCGGACAACAAACTGTGCAACACAATCGAGACGTTCCAAAGCCACATCATGCGATGGAGGACAATTCACTCCCAGATGACATAGAAATAAAAGCAAAAAAAAAAAAAATAAATCCACACTCACTGAAAAAAAAAAACAATTTACAAAAAATGGTGTAATCAATTCATTGAAATAATTTCATTGAAATAATTTAAATAAATTGAATAAATTGATTGAATTTAATTATTCACATTCTTTCAATAAAAAAAAATCTGAGGTAATCGATTAGACATCGTTCAATTTTTGATTTTTCAATTATTATTTTTTTCCAGTGTTCACTCAAACCAATAAAATCAATAATCAAACTGCAGATCTGAAAAACTCTACGGTCATATAAAGCTCTCCCAAAACGGCAGAACTTAACTTTGCCTTGAGGTATTAGTGAAAGGTAAAAGAAGCAGAGGCAGACAACATAAGTCTCAGAATGGAACTATACGGCTATGGACAACTTCTGTGCAACTGTATTAGCTTGAAAACCGGGTTTAAAACTTTAAAAATTATTTTTAAAACGTTCCGTTCTGAACGGTTCAGGCAGGACTATGTTTGACGTTTTCGTACTCGGAACCGTTCCACCACCAAATTATCGGTCCTGAACCAGTTCGGAGCGCAAACATTTTGTTTGTTTTTAAAGTTCCTTATATTGTGCAATGTTAAGTTTTGATATAGTTTATGCTGAATATATTTCATGGACTTTCAAACTTAAATGAATTGTATTAATGTGAAAACTGGCTTTAAAATGGCATTACATTTTCTTCCTCGTCTGTCCACAAGATGGAGCCCCAGATCCATGGGGCTTGATGACTGACGAAAGTGAAAGTGAAAGTTGGATGGATGCACAACCGGAAATAGTCTCTCAGGATTTGTTAAAATATATAATAAAGACCAAACCGGTTTGTGGATTTCATAATGTTCCGGAACGGAACGGAATAAATATTTTTCTGGTTCCGTTTCCGCTCCTTGTAAAATTTCATGAAATTCTGTTCATTTTCGTTGTGGCAACAAGCTTGTCCTGTTTACCGCACCTTTTGTTGACTGTTGCACTGCCATTATGTTTACTTGTGCGTGTCTAAGGAATGTGTTTACACTGTGTTGAACGTGAGCAGCAACCAAAACCAATTCCTAGCACATAGTGAAACGGCAAAAAAACTTTTTTGAATCTTAAGATATTACATTTCCAAAACCGTAGAAAAGGTAAGATAAGATCTCCATCATACAAAGTGTGCTGGTTCCATGAACGCTAGCACACTGCAAGTTTGTTGCCAAGGTCAGCGGAGGCAGGCAGTATTCCCTTCACACAACCTGGTAATCCCCTTCTCTCCAGAGGGGTCAGAGTTCAAGGCCTCCTGGGGAGGTGTGTGTGTGTGTGTGTGTGTGTGTGCGTGTCTGTGTGTGAGTGCGTGTGTTTGTGTGCATGCACGTGCAAGTTTGTATGTGGAATTGTGTGGGTGTATGTCTGCAGCTTTTTTGCATTTGATTTCTGTGTGTGCATTCACACACATGAAATGTGTTTGTGTGTGTGTGTGTGTGTGTGCGTGTATGCACGTATTTGTGTTTGCAAACGTGAACACTTCCTTATTCGCGATATACGTGTGTGCCCACCAATTCAGAAATCTGGTGCAAACTCATTTTGAGTTGTATAAGGTGGTATTATCTGATTCTGAGCTCCCATTATACATTATATATGCTTGTATTTTTTTTTAATGTATTCATTTATTTATTAATTTATTTAAAGCTATTTTTCGGTACAAGTACCATTTTGTTATTACTTGACAGCGTTAGTGTGAAGCGGGAATGAGAGAGCGGGGACGAGCGGACGTGCAGTATGTGAGGGGAAGCGATCTCACGGTGCTGCGTGTCCTGTGATGTAAAACACAGCAACAACACTATGTATAGAGCTTCATATTTGCAATTTTTCATACATTTTGAATACTCTAGTAATCCCAAACAGGAATTTATGTACACATTGGTGGTGTCTGCGAAGAAATGCCGTCAAGCAGAAATGATTGGGAGAGTTTTGGGGTTCAATGCATTGTCCAAGGACACTCTGGAATGTAGACTGTCGGATTCAAACCACTAACCTTTTGGCCGAGTTCCCAACAAAGCTACAGCCAGCACCATGCATGCAGGCATGTGAATATTGTAACTAAGTATGTATGTGGGTGTACATGTTTATGTGCATTTGCGTGTGTGTCTATGTGTTCATCACATGCAAACACACACACACACACATACTCCACACCTCAACTCCAACCAGAAGTTGTGAGCCGTGCATTCTGTCAACACACGGCCAGTGTTGGGGTCAGAGGTTTGGCCTGCGGTTAATACTGTTCCAAATTGCCTTTCCCTCTGGACTGTTCACAATGGAGCGGGCTGGGAGAGCGGCTGAATGGGCCAATACGATAAGGGAAGCGGGGGTGGAGGGGAGGCCGTGCGGGTGGGTATTGTGTGGAAGTCACAGAGAAGATGAAAAGAAAGAGAATGGGCCGAAGAATTAATATGAGCGCAGGAAGGAAAACGAGGAAGGCTGCAAGGCTATTGAAATGGTGCTATAGGTGGGTTGATATGTATACATACTATAGCAAGATATATAACCTATAGACATATGATCCTCAAGGATAGCATTTGTTTTTAAATTTAGATTAGATTCTTACCACAACAATTGAGAAGTCTTTCTCTTTCAACGCAACAAAACATGCACAGGACGGAGCTGACTCTAAACTGACATTAAAAATAATTCTAACATTTTAAAATGTTGCGATTGTTTATTTAAAGTTATTTTTTGGGCTTTTTTCATTCTTTTTTGAGAGAGATAGTGACAGGATTAACTCAGAAACGGGGATGAAGAGTCGGGGGAGACATTGCAGAAAAGCCGCCGACAGTTTTTGAGCCAGCGGCTCTACATGACCTGTGGCCTGGGCACGCGCTCTCTAACCACTCAGCCTCTGCGTGCGCCCCGTAATTGTTTATTTAATAAGTATTGCACATACGTGTGTAATATAATATATATATTATAGACAATATATATATTATATACAATATGTATATATATATAGTGTCTGTATCCGTGTTTTGTCATTAACTTTTAATAGCTAATATCTCTCAAGCTGTAAACTTATAACATGGCACCCCACATATGAATGCAAATTATCCACATTCTCTAATTTTAAATCGCAAAACTGCAATGCATCAGAATGATCACATGGCTGAGGCGTTTAGCACCACGGACAGCGTCAACGTCTAACACAACATGAGGCGACTGCCCCTATCATCTTTCTTGAAACGTTGGACATACGAGGGCTTTGAACCGATATTTTCCCCCAATTTTCCACCAAGAAATGTACGTTCCTGAACCAGTTAGAACAAAAAAAATATTGTTCCCGGAACGGTTCATTTCGTTCATGTCAGCTGTTTAATGCGATATGTAATATCTGTCGGGAACAGGTGGTTTCGCCGCAGCACCCATTCGCCGCGCACATGCAGTTGTTTCCCCGCAGTTGCTTTGTCGCACACAGAGAGATTTCGGCAAGCACATGCAGTCGTTTCCTCTGCTGCCCGCTGGTAGCGCTCTACAGCCGACGTCTTGTTGCGCGTGGGGGCGAACCCACAACAACGCGCTGCAGAAAGTCCCGCGGTGCTTCATACTTCACTGCTGCATCGTAGATTTTATAAATGCTCTTGTTTTATTTTTGAAGTTATCCCAAAGTGCACTCCTTTGTGGAACAATATAAAACCGGTATTAACCGGTTGCCATTATTTTTAAATAAGTGTTCCTGTTCCAGAACTTAAAAATAACAACGTTTTCGGTTTTGTTTCTGTTTCCTGGAAATACAAAAAGTTCCCCGGTTTTTGTTCCTTGAACCGGTTCAAAACCCTGGGACATACACAATTACATAAGAAAACCAATTCCGGTAACAATAAATAGCCACAATAAGGAATAAACCTGTCTCCGGCGTGTTTAAAGCTAATTGAGAAGGGGTAATTGGTCATCAAGGTGGTACTTGGAGCGCTGAATAGTTTCTAAGCTGGTAATCGGAATGAAACGTTTTGGAACCATTGGTGCTAGCACATATATATAGTAGCATCATCAACATTTTCTCCATTTGAGGAAAGCTTTTGCAGGAAAACTTTGCCTTTGCTAAACAACTGACCAAATCTATGTGAAACGTAAAAATAAACATACTTTATTTCATCACAGATACATGCATGTACAGTGAAATTCTTCCTCCACATTTAAACCATCCCTGAGGAGCTGTGGGCAGCCGCTTGGGCAGCCGTGTGCGCAGCCGCGTGTGCAGCGCCCAGGGGCCAACTCCAGATTCTGAGCCAGTGTCTTGGCCAGAGGCACTGACTGGAGCAGGTTAACTAGAACATGTTTTTGGTGGTGGGGGAAACCAGAGTGCCCGGAGGAAACCCACGCAGACACGGGGAGAACATGTAAACGCCAACCTGTCCAGGTTGGGATTTGAACCCAGGACCTTCTAGCTGTGAGGCAGCAATGCAAAACCACTGCTCCACCGTGCTGCCGGTGAGGCCGTGTGGCATCCTCTGCAGCTATACATTCGGCAGGCTTGTTTAAAGTAAAAGTAGTACCACCAAAAGTAAATATACTTTCATATTTTTGTTTCAAGCATGATTTTGTGAAGAATTAACTTATTTTGCAAGCGCCACATTTCCATTCAACTGACAGGGGCTGGATGCAGCAGTCTAACCGACTGGCCACAGAGTCCGCCCCTGCCGCTCATCAGTTGATTGAGCTGGCTGAGGAGCTGTGCTAATTAGGATCAGCTGGCATGTGAATTGGTGCATCAGATCTGCGGTGCATCGTTAATTGTGCTATTTTTACTCCAGAAGCCGGACAAATGCTGGCTATCAGCAGACCTCATCAGTCATTCCCAAAGCCGAAATGCAATGTTGAAAGATATATATTCCACACAACAGTAACAGAATGGAAGAACCTCCCAGCATATGGCCAGTATCTGAGTGATATTGATGTGAGGTAGTTCACTGAAAGTTCAGTGAACATCCTCTTGAGAACTCGAATCCCCTGTGGGGGGATACAACACTCACGTCACCTGTTAATCCATCTATCATTGTCTCATGGTGTGTCTCCGATATAAACTTGCGCTGAACTCGATATCAGGGCTAGTACCCTATATCACCTGCTAGCCCAAAGATACCTAATTTCTCTGTAACCCATTTTGGTCTAGTTTTGGCTGCATTGTTATGCTTGTAAACCAATCAGTACATTTCCCATCCCGTTATATTTGGGCAGAGGTCCTTATTCAAGTCGGAATCCATGTATTAGTAGCAGAGTATAAGGTTTTATACTCATACTCATACTAAGGTAGGGCTGTCAAAAAAATCTATTTGAAATCGAATGATTTTGTTCCTTCAAAAAAATGAAGTCGTCAAATAGTATTTCCTTTTTAACATTGATAATAATGATTTTGCAGGTCTGTTTTTTGTTTTAAAAGTTATATGGGGGAATAAAATGTAAATAATTGATAATTGCATTAATCCTTAGCCAAAGGGTGAGGTGTCTCTAATTAATTTCAAAAATGGACACCATTTGCAAAGTCTGAAATATGAAACTTCTAGTTTTGGTATATTTAGTCCCTTTTTTTCCAAGAAATCGGAAACAAATCGAAAATCGATATTTCAAAGACACAAATCTGGATTTTATTTTTTTAGCAAAATCATATAGCCTTAACTTAACTTAAGGGGGTAACTTGTTGTACCCTGATTAAAATTAGATTACAATACACAGTAAACAGTTCATCGAGCACCATGCACTCTTGTGCCTGTGGCTTAGCCCCACAGCACACACAGCTGCAGGTCTGCTTCCTCACCCTCTCGCTCTTCAGAGCCCTTCAATAAATATGAAAAATTGAGCTTGCCAACTTGAAAAAAGGGGAAAAAAAGAGTATTTTCTCAATATCCAAGATACAAGATTCATTTTTTCTTCGACATATTCCATATACATGAAGTACACACAGATGAAATTTAGTTGGGCATGAAACAACTCTCTCAAAATCAACAGACAATGAACATATACCATATACCAAATTACTTTTCTACAACAGCATGAGAAAGAAGGATAGTAATACAGATGTGAAATGACAATGAATATGTTTAAGACTAGGGCAAAACAATTGCAGATTACTGGAGAACATGGGAAAAGATAATTTCCTCACACAGCCTCAGCTAAGAAGTGACTCTATCGAACGGCTGCTTCGCCATCAAAAGTGCCATGGCAAGGTTAAAGTGGTGGCAACCCGCAGCATTCTGATTCACACAGTATCTGGGGATTGGTTTATTTCCAGTGTGGGAGGTCTTCAATAGCGGCCTTTGTAGGAGCAGGTGGCGCGTTTATTGTAGGGCCGGGGCGGAGTGGCGGTGCTGGTGGATGGAGCAGGCAGTGGGGGGTTGTATGGGAGGTAGCGGGCGGGGGGAGGGGTGCACATTCAGTCCTGCCATCATGGTCCTTTAGAGCGGACAACATGCACACACACATACATGCCTACGTGCGTGCAAACGCGGGCACCCTTTCGACGACAGCATTTCCTTGGTTGATAATTGACCCACGCTCTAGAATGGTGCATGACTAATAGGAGTTCTGCCAATTTTTTTACATGTCTGTGATTATGTGAAATGCAGACTGTACTTAGCATAGCATTACAGCAGGGCCAGCACAGCCATCTACCGCCCCCAACGTTACATAAACACATGCACACACACGCTAGGCTTTTTCCTATGTTTATTGCTGCATGTACGAGCCAGTGCAGTGTGTGTGTGTGTGTGTGTGTGTGTGCATGTTTGTGTGTGTTTGTGTGGTGTGTGTGTGTGCGTGTGTGTCTGTGTGCAGTGTTGGGTAGTAAGGTGCTAGATTACAGTAATCACATCACATTATTCACTTTTTAAAGGCTTTTTATTTGGACACACATACATACATGTGCTGTGAAATTCTTCCTCCGCATTTGACCCATCCCTGGAGGAGCTGATATCAGTGAGAGCCACAGACCGATGAAGAAGCTAATATTTGCTTGTCACAGGGCTTGAAAACTAAATTATTTTTTAAAATGTTCCGTTCCGAACGGTTCAGGCAGGCCTATGTTTAACGTTTTCGTTCTCGGAACCGTTCCGCCACCAAAATATCGGTCCTGAACCAGTTCGGAACATCTTCACCTGTTTCCGCTAACCCTAATAAATAAAGCTTCGACAAAACAGCCTGATTGGGCTGGAAAAAACATTAAAGAGAAAAAAAAACGCCATTACATTCACTTCCTCGTCTGTCCACAAGTTGGAGCCCCAGGTGCATAGGGCTTGATGACAGACGGAAATAGTCTCCCAGACATAGTTAAAATATATAGAGAATGAAAAAAAAACACATTTTTAACCGGTTTTGTGGATTTCATAATGTTCTGTTTCTGTTACGGAACAGTTAAAGAAATCTTTTTTCCGTTTTCATTTCCACTCCTCATAGAATTGAGCAAAATTCTGTTTTTTGTTCCTTGATGGTTCGGAGCCCTGGCTAAAAATATGTCAAAAAAGCCTGCTCTCTTCTTGCCACTAAATTGGACCTTTTTATACGTAAACCAATAACCTGTGTTGATTATCGTACGTACACACATACACAGACACACACACACACAAGTACACACACACACAGATGTAGTCACGCCAATTTTAGACTCCATGTTTGGAACTCTAAAATCATGCACAAAAACTGACGTAGGAACGTTCATGCATAGAAGCGGACATGTTGGTGAGCTTATCTAGTCTCACTGTTGGTGTTTCATCTGGTCTCACGGTTAGTGTTAAGGTGTTGATGTGGTTGTCAATGCTGTGGTCTAATGAGGATTTGGTGAGTCTCGCCCCTCTCCAAAACTCAGAGGTATTGGTTCAGACAGTCACCGGCCCGTTGCAAACACCCTGGGGTATCAACAGACGCGGCGATTGAGACAAGGATGCCTTTGCATTCAGTAAGGCGGGTCTCTTGAGAGATACTGGGCCTCAGCATTTAGCGAGGCTGGTCTCTTGATCTCTCTCTTGCTCTTGTTGAGATGATTGTCGCATTTGCTGGATGCCACGGGGGAAATATTAAACACAACACATACACTTTTGGATAAAAGTATGGTTTGGAAAATAGAGCAGGCTTTTGATAACCACCAAATTGTGTACATTGTACATTGTACATAATGTCCAGTTTACATTAGCTTAAAATTTGAACTAGTTCATGAACGATCGTTTTGTGAATGCATTCGGGTACAACACTGCTGATAAAGTCTTACAATGGGCACATGAATCCTCACAGCTTACACCAGCAAAGAATAATTCTTCGTTTTTCGTGGTCGAGATAAAATCCTAATAGCTCCCTGGGCGTTACAGAATGGAAGCCCATAATGGAAAGATGTTATCGCCCCTTAATTTTGTTATGTTGTTTCCTTGTTGTAAAGGCATTTCGGTCATGAAAGTTCAGCAGTGCTGAAAAGCAGATAATGGTTAAATCGATAATCAACCAATAAAAATACATTTTAGCGACACAGACTTAGACAGATGTCCAGGAAATTATCTTCTTTACATTTGTGGAGAATATTAGGTGGGCCCTCTGTGCATATTTTTTAGTGTGAAAATTATTTGACTCTCATACCTAAAACCCATCTCAACCTTTATTCATAGAGCACATTTAAAACAATGGTGCTGTACGATAAAACATAGAATGGACCACATTGGTAAAAAAATGATGGTTTAAAAATAGACAAACAATAAGAACACAACAGAAAAGAAAGTAAAGCAAAAAAGCAGTAAAAGTAAATAGAAAAATGTAGTAATAATAATAATAATAATAATAATAATAATAATAATAATAATAATAATAATTTAAAAATAATAGATCGCTCTTACTGAGTGGACATATCAGCCTGCAAAAAGGCTCTGTCACCCCTGGCACTAATTTTTGGGGTGGTCAGCTAGGAGGGAGTGCGATAGTGGTTGAGCGCCATTTAATATTGTGGTAGCAAAGCCATTGAGGGCCTTAAAAACAAATAATAACATTTTAAAATGAATTCTTAAAAACAGACTGAAGCTGTGCCAAGTGGGCACATGGGGGCAGTGCTTTGGCTGTGATACATGATAGTCGAGTCTCACAAAGAGCTGGGGCGAGAGAAGAGAGACGTTGAGAGGGATAGAGAGGATGGAGCGAAAGA